>JAAGKR010001727.1:0-61173 GCA_011419295.1 Clarias macrocephalus
TATATATATAAAGAAATAACAAGGGGAAAATGACAAATAAAATAATGTCATTAATAATGACAAAATGAAGGAGATCATACCTTAGCTCTTGATAATTATCTTCCATAAATGCATGCTGAGATAATACACATAATTCCACAAAATGATTCAAAGTTTATAAATCACAGGGTACTTTAAGGAATTCTCAATGTATACCTAGCCTTTTATTAGAAAATGAAAGTAAATTGGTGGTTTGATCTGCAGTTTGATGATCGGAATGACAGTCTCCATTATTGCAGCTCGGAGCTCTATTACTAAGGCATGAGTGTGAAACAGGTTTGTTCTGGAGCAGCAGGAGTTTCTCATCACAGACAGAAATGCACAGTGGGGTACTTACTTGAACTACTTTTTCTTTTGTGATAGCGAGAACATCAGAATGAACTGTTTACAAAGAAGAACCACACGTGATGAACTCTAAGGGTGCTTTCTATCTCATGTCTAGCATTTAGTTTGTTTGAATTGAACCTTGTGTGTGTGTGTGTGTGTGTGTGTGTGTGTGTGTGTGTGTGTGTGTGTGTGTGTGTGTGTGTGTGTGTGTGTGTGTGTGTGTGTGTGTGTGTGTTTGAGAGAGAGAGAGAGAGAGAGAGAGAGAGAGAGAGAGAGAGAGGATGTGTTGCTTCCTTTGTGCATTCTTTGGGTCTTCACACTTGGGGACAGACAGAATCACCAAAAGTCTCTAAGAAAGTATTCCTGTCCACAGCAGAATAAACCTGACTTTAGAACAGGAAGCAGACTGTATTTATTAATGTGTGAGCAGCTAAACTTAGCCCCAAGGTGCAATCTGAGCCAAATGCAACAGTAGTGAACTAAAGAGTATAGTAAAATAATACAGCCCTTTAAAAACATTAACCATTTTTTCCCCAAGTATTTGTTTATCTTTTGAGTTTCTGAACCAGGTGGTGAGACTCGCCACACCTTTACAGACTTGATTTTCAGTGTGGTTGTGCTCATTCATCCCCAAGAGCATTTGTTGGGTCAGACACTAATTTCAAGTGAGGATGCCTGGGATTTAGGTGGCATTCCAGTTCATCCCAAAAAAGTTGACTGGGGTTCATGTCATGAACTCTGTGCCAAACTGTAAGGTTTATCCTTATAGCAATCCTTGTTAAATAACAGTTCCAATCTGATTGGGTGAGAGTCATTCCATAATTGGTGTTTTAGCTAGCTTTTGGTCACCAGCTTCACCAGTTGCGGTTAGTTAGTTCTTCAAGTTGTGGAAAGATATGTGATGGCAAAGCAGAATAACTTAAATAAACAAACAAATCCTAATTTATTGATAACAGATGGTGGAACTGTTGTATAAAAGCAATATCACACTTGAGAGTTTGCAGTTCTGCTGAAATGCACAAATATTTGGCACAAATAAATCAGCACGACTGCGTTGATGAATTTCATACACTGACACCTATAACTGTATGTAAATGGTACAACTATGGTGCAGTATATTGTTACAATATCATTTTTGTAATGCAGTTACAATGATATCGTTACAATATCATTTTTGCCAATGCCAATCATGGTAAAGAAAGTGTAACAGGTACTGTAATAGAAATAAGCAGAGTTAGCTGTAGGACGGTGTCAACAGTGTGTGCTTACAGACCTATTTGCCATTCAACATCCCAGTTTTCATTAAGTCAGGATAAAATCCCTTGTTTGGCTTCCTCAGTCTACACAAACTCTGAGACGGCTTCCTTCTCAAAACACAAACATAATATGTTATATGCCAAAAATGAACCTCTGGAAGCCCATAGGATTCTAGGCTGACTAACTGATTGATTTAGTCTTTTGCTAAAGAAAATATACAGTACAGACCAAAAGTTTGGACACCCCTTCTCATTCAAAGAGTTTAAATTTGTATCATGGCAAGAAAAAAGCAGCTAAGTAAAGAAAAACGAGTGGCATCATTACTTTAAGAAATGAAGGTCAGTCAGTCCGAAAAATTGGGAAAACTGCAGTCACAAAAACCATCAAGCGCTACAAAGAAACTGGCTCACATGCGGACCGGCCCAGGAAAGGAAGACCAAGAGTCGCCTCTGCTGCGGAGGGATAACCCCTAGTGGGCGCCATGCACCCTGAGACTTTGTGTTAGTAGTTCTGTTTAGTTTGACTTCATTTCCCAGTTTGCATCTCGGTCAGGTGACGTGGGTGCTCACCTGAACCAAGTTGGTCATTAGTTTCTTTATAAATAGCTTGTTTTAGTTCCTTTACGTTGTCTTGCATCTGTATATTTAATCTAGTACCAGTGAGTCAAGTTTAGTTCGTGTTTTCCATGTCGTCATTCGTGTTTTGGTTTGCTTTCACACAAAGTATATTTGTTTGTTTGTTATCTTTATTTATTATTAAAAACCATCTTGAAACATCATAACCTCTGCGTTTATGCCTCGCAAGCGACACCAACATTTACATGACAGAATGCAAGACCGTACCAGAGGCATAGTAGAGCAGCCTCCCCTGGAGATTTTTTTGGGGGGGGCTATGATGTTTGCGCCATGAGAAGCTGACGCGGAGGGCGGCCGGATGACCAAGCGGTGTAGCGGCAAGAGGCGAGGAGAAGCAAGGAGAAGGAGAGCTGGCAGGGGCTTGCAGGTAAAGGCCGGGCAGGAGCAGCTGAGAGAACCTCAGGGGAGGCCCAGAGCGGCCAGCTCCTTTGCCCTGTTTCAGCTGCGATGACAGCGAGCTCTTTTACATGCCATTCAGTGATGAAGACAGCGAGCTCTATTACCTTCTGTTTAGCGATGACGACGAGGGTGATCTCTGCAGCAACGATGATGACGGCGAGCTCCTTTTTCCACCGCGCAGCTGCGGCGACGACAGTGAGCTCTTTATTCTGCCGCGTAGCTGCTTCGTCGTGGACGGCGAGCTTCCACTGTTGTTCAGCATTGAGGAGGACAGCGAGCTTCCTCCGCCTCCATCGCCATGCAGCGAGGAGGACAGCGAGCTGCCTCCACCGCCGCCGTCAAGCAGCGAAGAGGACAGCGAGCTGCCGCCGCTGTCCAGCACCGATGAGGACAGCGAGCTTCCTCGCCGCCGCCATCATACAGCGCCGATGAGGACAGCGAGCTCCCTCCACCGCCGCCGTCATACAGCAGCGAGGAGGACAGCGAGCTTCCTCTGCCTCCGCCGCCCTGCGTCAACGAGGACGGCGAGCTTCCTCTGCCACCCTGCAGTGATGAGGACGGCGAGCTTCCGGCGCAGCTCAGCAGCGAAGAGGTCAGCGAGCTTCCTCTGCCTCCGCCGCCCTGCGTCAACGATGATGGCGAGCTTCCTCCGCCGCCCTGCAGCGATGAGGATGGCGAGCTTCTGCCGTGGCTCAGCAGCGAGGAAGACAGCGAGCTTCCTCTGCCTCCGCCGCCCTGCGTCAACGAGGACGGCGAGCTTCCTCTGCCACCCTGCAGTGATGAGGACGGCAAGCTTCCGGCGCAGCTCAGCAGCGAAGAGGTCAGCGAGCTTCCTCTGCCTCCGCCGCCCTGCGTCAACGATGATGGCGAGCTTCCTCCGCCGCCCTGCAGCGATGAGGATGGCGAGCTTCTGCCGTGGCTCAGCAGCGAGGAAGACAGCGAGCTTCCTCTGCCTCCGCCGCCCTGCGTCAACGAGGACGGCGAGCTTCCTCTGCCACCCTGCAGTGATGAGGACGGCAAGCTTCCGGCGCAGCTCAGCAGCGAAGAGGTCAGCGAGCTTCCTCTGCCTCCGCCGCCCTGCGTCAACGATGATGGCGAGCTTCCTCCGCCGCCCTGCAGCGATGAGGATGGCGAGCTTCTGCCGTGGCTCAGCAGCGAGGAAGACAGCGAGCTTCCTCTGCCTCCGCCGCCCTGCGTCAACGAGGACGGCGAGCTTCCTCTGCCACCCTGCAGTGATGAGGACGGCAAGCTTCCGGCGCAGCTCAGCAGCGAAGAGGTCAGCGAGCTTCCTCTGCCTCCGCCGCCCTGCGTCAACGATGATGGCGAGCTTCCTCCGCCGCCCTGCAGCGATGAGGATGGCGAGCTTCTGCCGTGGCTCAGCAGCGAGGAAGACAGCGAGCTTCCTCTGCCTCCGCCACCCTGCGTCAACGAGGACACCGAGCTTCCTCCGCCGCCCTGCAGCGATGAGGACGGCGAGCTTCTGCCGTGGCTCAGCAGCGAGGAAGACTTCATTTCCCAGTTTGCATCTCGGTCAGGTGACGTGGGCGCTTACCTGAATCGAGTTGGTCATTAGTTTCTTTATGAATAGCTTGTTTTAGTTCCTTTACATTGTCTTGCATCTGTTTATTTAATCTAGTACCATTGAGTCAAGTTTAGTTCGTGTTTTCCATGTCGTGATTCGTGTTTTGGTTTGCTTTCACACAAAGTATATTTGTTTGTTTGTTATCTTTATTTATTATTAAAAACCATCTTGGAACATCATAACCTCTGTGTTTATGCCTCGCAAGCGACACCAGCACTTACATGACAGCATAAATGTACTTAAATTGTTTTTTTTTTTTTAATGATATGAAGATATACTGTGACACAAAGATTTTTTTTTGTTGGTTGCACAAGTATTAAACCGTCTACATCAATCTTTAATAGAACCTGTATTATTATTTTTCTCTAACTATTATGATTACGATATGCTTCTATCAGTTTTGCAGGAATAAATATTAATAGTCTTGGCCTGATTAAGAATGTTTTAGCAAGAAGAAAGGGCACAGCTTTGTCTTTGATTTGGCCTTGTTTTTGAACCACTGCAGAATGGCTTTGGCAGTATAGTTACTGTAGCATAACTTAAGTTATTATGCAATGAGAAACAGTGGCAGATGATGACAGATGACCAGTCTGGTCATTACTCTACTAATGATGCGAAAGTCATTGGAACAGATCAGAGGGGAAATAAGGCTGCTGCTGAGGTTGGTATATAAACATTCAATAAAAAAATGTTTTGTTTGTATTTGTATTTTTAGGTATTTTAAAGTCTGTTAAAGAAAAAAATATTTGTTTCTATTCCTTCAATTTAAACTACATTATTTAATGATGTAATATGAAGAAATGACTTTTACATTACATGCTCAGGCTATGACATCAGGTTATACACCACTCGTGGAACGTGGATTCTTTAGAAAATTATATATTTTATAACATTAACATCATGCACTGTGAAATGTATTGAGGACTCTTTTTTTTATACAAAATTTATTAATATCATAAAAAAACTTTTTCTTTTCATTATATTCATACCCATCTCAGCACTTACAGTGAGATATGTCTGCATAAGTACATTTATTTCTTCTTCAACAAATAGCCGGATGACTAATCGAGGAAATCCAGGAGGCTGAGACATGAGATTAGAATAAAACCAGACAAAACCGTCTCTTATACAGTGAAACTCAACGCTGCCTCAGTCAGTTGCTGCTAGATGCCATTCAGTACATTGTGAACAGTACAATGCAGTGCAGTGTTCAAACAGTGAAAACACATCAAAAAGTCAGGACCGAAGGGAATGACAAAGTAGCCTTCTCTGATGATCACAATCCTTTCAAAAGTACTTATTAAATATGATGACTTGAAGCAACAAGACATGCGCACATCAAGTAGCAGCTCTGCATAATGTTTTTAGTCAACTACTGGGGCTATAATTGGTTGCCTGCTGTACGTTAGATGCTTAGAATAGAATAGAATAGAATAGAATAGAATAGAATAGAATAGAATAGAATAGAGCCATGTATTTCAATAATTTTAAGTCATTCTAACTTTCTACGTTGATAATGATACATAATATTCTATTCTATTTTGTGGCGCTGCTGTGAAAATTCTCGACAACAATATTGCTGTGGTGAGATATTTGAGTGTGATGAGAATGTTTGCTTACAGGCTACAAATCTACCGTCATTAGGTCAAAAACACTACATACCCATGTCTTAATGGTGGCATTCTAATTTGATGTTTCCCCAAATTCCGTCTTCTAAACCAAAATGTCAGTGTGTACATTTTTAAATGTATTTGTTGCCTGATAAATGATGACCAGCATCACATGATGACCAACATCTCATTCATTCTCATGACTGAAGACGTAAAACTGATTATGGTTAAATAATTAAGTAATTAAATAATTTGAAAGGTGCAAACATTTTATAAAAGGCTCTACATCTGTGACTGAAAACCCAGATGGAGAACATGATGCCAACTTGCAAAAGATATGCTATCATTGCATATGCATATCATTCACAAACACCACTTGCACATTACAGGAACGTGGCTGGGCCTTATTGCCATAGCCCCATCTCACAGCAAGTAATCTCCACTTGCTTGGCCTTACTACAGTAGTTGCTGGAAGACATTTCAGATGTTAAGCAGTCCGAGTCCAAACACTAGTGAAACACTTGAATAGGTTTATTGGTGTAGCAGGAGATTACATAGAGAAATAAAGATAAAGTGAAATATTGACTCTTATAACTGTGTTCTGTTATTCTGCACAAAACAAAACCCCAGTTTAACTTGATCATCCCTTGTAAAAATTATAAAGACACCAGGAAAGCTCTCTCTCTCTCTCTCTCTCTCTCTCTCTCTCTCTACAGTACAGACCAAAAGTTTGGACACACCTTCTCATTCAAAGACTTTTCTTTATTGTGTTCTTTATTGTGTTCTTTAGCCCAAACGCGTCTCTTCTGCTTGTTGCCTGTCCTTAGCAGTGGTTTCCTAGCAGATCTTCTACCATGAAGGCCTGATTCACACAGTCTCCTCTTAACAGTTGTTCTAGAGACGTGTCTGCTGCTAGAACTCTGTGTGGCATTGACCTGCTCTCTGATCTGAGCTGCTGTTAACCTGCGATTTCTGTGACTGGTGACTCGGATGAACTTATCCTCCGCAGCAGAGGCGACTCTCGGTCTTCCTTTCCTGGGCCGGTCCGCATGTGAGTCAGTTTCTTTGTAGCGCTTGATGGTTTTTGTGACTGCACTTGGGGACACTTTCAAAGTTTTCCCAATTTTCCGGACTGACTGACCTTAATTTCTTAAAGTAATGATGGCCACTCGTTTTTCTTTATCTAGCTGCTTTTTTCTTGCCATAATACAAATTCAACCTCTTTGAATGAGAAGGTGTGTCCAAACTTTTGGTCTGTACTGTACGATACGTACGTGTGTGTGTGTGTGTGTGTGTGTGTGTGTGTGTGTGTGTGTGTGTGTGTGTGTGTGTGTATATTTTATTTTTTAGCCATATAATGTCTAGAAAAAGTGTGTGTAAAGGATTCATCAAATGAGCTATCTCAGAATATTAGTGTACATTGTACTGTATGTACTCCTTTAGGACTGATTAAATTGCCGGAGATCCTCTATTGCTATTTGCATACAAAAGCCATTATTCATCCATGTATAATTTTCTATTGCTATCTTTCTCTTGACTCCTATTGGGTCGTTTAATACATTTATGAAATGCATAGTTTAGGACAGAACAATAAAATAGTTAGTTTGGACAAGGTGCTATGTACCATTTTTAAATTGTGTATTATAGGAAAATAAACAGCCATTGAATGGAAAGAGTAACTTAGCTTCTCATGATGCTTGCAATTACCTCTTCATGAATGTATATATCGCTCTATACAAATCATGAAACAATCATGTACTGATATATTAGAGCTGGGGTTTTTTTCAGTACAGCTGGGGGTTTCAGTCAGTACAAAAAATTAGTAGCCATACCACTGCCCTTCCAGTAGATAAGGCTTGCACTTATTTACACCTCAAAATTTACAGGGCCAACATCTTTGCCCAAATGAAACTTGAGACATTCTTCAGGATGTATAAAAAAAAAAAAAAAAAAAAAAAAAACATGAATAATATCTCATAAGACTTTCTGCACTGCAAACAGAGCTGAAAACTTATACTGTACTTAAACAGACACATTATTACTTTCCAGATGTCCTGCATTCTATTTTAAAATCTACATTAAAAAAAAAAATTTTTTTTTCTTTCCCCTGCTCCTTTTTTACTTCTGCTTATCAGTTAATTTGCTATTTCACTTTATTTTCTAATATCTGTATTTTTTTGTTCATTTTAAATTATCATTTCATGTAACAAATACGTTGTCACAAATATGATAATTAAAACCCATCTTTCTCTCTCTCTCTCTCTCTCTCTCTCTCTCTCTCTCTCTCTTTCTCTCTCTCCACTCCAACTCAATTAATTCATGCAATGTGCAATGAAGAATGACTTGATTGAGATAGAATTATTAAATGGTACCCATGGGAGAAAGACTTAATGAAGGCATTGTTAAACATCGACAAATTTTTATTATTTGCACCCATCTCTCTCTATCTACGTATCGATCTATTATGATTTACCACAGTATGCACAATGTACTGTAAGTGTTTGAAAAGTGTGTGCACCGCCTCGTTGTGGACCGTTTTCTTATCGTTCACTCAGATTCTCAAACATATCCCAAAACAAAGGTTGCTGCAGACTCCTGGAAAAGGAGACAATCAGCAACAGTTCTTGCAGATCTTCACAGTTGAACAAGCTCTTCTTTACCTTCCCCCACAAGTAGGCAACAGGTGGTGTGTGAATAAATTTTATATATATATATATATATATATATACATACATATAAGGAAGTTTTTTTTTTTTATTTCTCACGACTCGTTCTACCCGAGTTGATCATATAATCATAATAATTGTGTTAAGTGAATAGGAAGCAAAAGCATTGTGGTGTAAATTATATAATTACTGCTGCCTGCTCTGAGGTTAATATGAATGCTAGATGTGCAGGCTTGGATGGTGTAGTAGTCTACTTGACATTACCTAGGTCTTTCTAAACGTATTAAAACATAACTCTTAAGGCCTTCACATGCGAAACAATGTGAATAAGCAGTATGGAAAATCAATGTGAATTAAACATACCACATATTCACATAAAACATGACGATAATATGAGCGTTCAAATTTTCAGCTTTCTTGATGGTGTAATTGTGAGTAATCTGTAAATCAGTGGAAGGAATGAGAAGAAGAATGTTTCAGGATAGAGCGACTTTTTTCCCCTACTGCTCTGGTTAAGTTGGCTGCTGTATGGTAGAAAGACATTGCATGATAGTTTAACTTTACATGCAGATTAAAAGTATAGATAAATTCAAATGTGAGCAAGTGATAGCTGATGGAGACTTAAATTGCTAAAAAATTATTCTAATTTAATGTTAATCTGCTTCAAAGTGCTGGTGCATTTTAGCATTAAGGGGCTTGATAGTGCTTATGATATTTAAATCTGTAACTGATCATTCTAAACCATTATTATTATTATTATACACAATGCTAGACAACAATAAACTGGTTGAATACTATTGCAGGCGGTTTATAATATTTTTATTTACTTAAAAAATGTGGTGCAAAACTCATAATACTTACTAGTAATACTAATATTGATGTTAATCTAAATATAATAATAATAATATATAATGTATAATATAACAATATTAATCTTTATTATTATTAATTGTAAGGTAGTAACAGCAAGACAGTATTGATGTTTCATTGTGATTAGGCCCCCTGCCTGTGATACATTGTCAATCTCATACAACGTTTGTAAGTAGGTCTTAAGTAGGATTAGACCGTTTTTGAGTGATCATCCAACAAGCTGTATTGTGAATGGTCAGAAGCATTTGAGTCACAGGTGAAAAGTTATTAAAATCATCCTGTGGTGGGAAAAAAAGGACTTTTTGCACAGTAGAATTGCACCTTTTATGTGAAATGTTCTACTGGAAGGTTATTGGTTTAAAAAATATCATTGATGTAAAAAAGAATCACTCAAGAAATTCGACTATGGTGTCTAAAAAACTTTATAGGAAAGTTCTGATGCCTGTAGGAAAGAAAATTTGTATTAGATTTACATTCTTTTTTCAAATACTGTGTGCAGGACAAAGAGAACCAGTTAAGAACCAGTTTCATTCTATTATTTTAGTCCTCTTTAAAAGAGTAGAATGTGGCAAAGACAAGGACTTTGCATAATCGCTTGAAGACACGATTAAGCCAGGGGAAGTTTATTCCACCAGTACAGAGAATCTCAATGCATGTACTCCTTTCAGCTTGAGATCGGCATGCCAGAAGATGGTAGCTTATTTTTTTTGTAGTTGAACATCACTTTTTTAAATCTGATAGAGGCAGCTGCACAAAACCAGTGGTAGAAATGCAGCAATAGAGCAGTTCGGGAAAACTTTGTAGCTGTATTCCGGATCAGTCGGGGTCAGAGGGTTTCATGAGAAGATGCAGTAGTCTAATCTTGAGATAATGAGGGGCTGAAAATCCTGATTGGCCCATATGCAGAGAGGTGGCTCAATCCTCATAATATTGCAGTGGTACCTCAGGCATACTAATTTTATCTGTTCTGGAGGCAAGTTTTTAAGGCAAAAATTCATATTGCAAAATAATTTTTTCCATACACTGTAAAAAAAAGTCCTAATTTTACAGAAAAAATTTTTAAATTTTTATAGTACTTTTCCTTTTTTTAAAAACTACATACAAATCTCTGTAAAATTACAGACATTATTTGTAAATTATTAAATCCACTGTTTTTTAAGGATTATTTCAATACTGAAAAAAAATTTTAACAGTAAAAATACCATTTTATTTTGACTGTATTTTTTCTGTTTTTGTAAATTACATACAACTTTATGTAAAATTACAATAATACATTTTATTTTGTATGTACATGTACTAAATATGAAACTCATTAGATAAAGGTTAATGTCCATACTAAAAATGTAATGTTTTTGTCTGTAATTTTGAGGTAAATCATATTAATTTTATAATATTTTGACATTCAAGTTTTAGAGGCAAATTTAGCATTTTCTCATGACATTTTAAAAGATTATCCAGAGGAAGTGGCACAGGTAAGGCAGCAGAAGTCCCACACTTACATGTAGGCTATAGTATCTGCTTTATGCCTTCAAAGAATGTGAAGAGAATGTAGGAGACTGATACTCAGTGCAGCACCCATGCACACGTTGTAAACGCCACAAATATTGTTTTTGTTTTGATGACATTTGTTCTGGAATATCACCATGGCAATCTAGCCATCAGCTTTCTTAATGCAGGCCTGAATATTCTGACTAAGGATAATGTATTTGCTCTGTAGCTGTTTTAAAGCAGCGCTTTACGTTACGTTTTGATATTCTGCTTGTATGAGGGGAACTATGGTGTTATTTTTGTACCAAAAACGTTAGCGAAAGTTCCGCGAGCTCTCCGCGTTAACTGTCACAGCCAATCAGAAGCTGGAGGCGGGAACATTCTAATCTTGTTTCTGATCGGCTGATCAGCAACTGGAGGCGGAGATATTCTAATTACCGCTTTATTATTGGCGCATTTAAACAAGCGCGCGGGTGAAGCGAAATGTGAAGTGAACAGATGTAACGTGATATGAACCAGCCAATCGGAAACAGGCGTCCTTCAAATGTTTAGCGCGCGCGCGCGGAAGTGGTCTGCAGCCGGTAAACGGTTTGTGTGTAAATTCAGAGGAGTGAAGACACGTTGGTGAGCTACAGGTGAGGAGAAGACTCTGAAATGTCACCGTGTTTCAGTGGGAGAAAAAATACCTGCAAGCTCAAGAGATAATGAGGGTAAGAGATGTTTTATTGTCAGTTTAATTCTTATTGTTGTTGCTATAAACGAAGGTCATTTATTACTCATTTATCAATACTGCCATGTTATTAACCACTCAATAACAGCTGCTTTTACTCTCCAAAATGTAAACTTCCACAAACATTGTGTATTTGTACTTTTAAACGACTCATTCCATTCAGTAAATTAATGTCAATACTTATATATGACTGTATACGAATGTATATTCATGTAAATATTCTCACATATGTAATACAGTATATACATTGACACATCTTGCTCTAATTCCATAGAGATCAATATGTTGAAAACTTCTCTGTATATGTAGCTGCCTGATATGTACATTAACATTTTCCAGCTCTGATTACTGCCAGTGAGAATGAAGCTTGCTTACATTTTTAGATCAAACATTTACCATGGGAGAAGAGGCATCCAGTAGAGAGACAAGTCCATCACTAGTAAGTATGGAGTGCAATATAAGACTACTTTGAATCTTTTCATGGTGACTTAAAAGTTAACTACTTCAACCTTGGATCATTTTTTACTGTGTAGAGATTCTGTATTGTCTCACTTATAACTGTTAAGAGCCTGTCAGTGCTGAAAATAATGTATAATGATACTCTGAACTGATTACGATTATGTTCTCTCATACAACAAAAAGACACAACTGGGCCCCAGTTGAAAAGTTCTAGAGTTTCCCTTTAACATATCTAGTATTAAATATGATTTCGAGTATTTTGTTAATCTGTTTCTCAGGGAAAAGAAAAAAGATTAACTTTTTCTTTTGAATCTAAGATCCTAATGTGTTCTTTTCTTCTCTCTTCCAATCCACCCTAATGCACCAAGGATCCAGTTGTTTACTACCTGTTTGGAAGAGGATCTTTCTTGGATACACTGGACTGACCATTTTTCCTATTTTGGTATGTTTTAGATTTGACTTGCACTAAGGCATTAGGATTCTGAACTAAAAGGTGAAGTTATTTGTACACATACATTATATAAGAACTATAGAGTAAAAAAGGGACCACATTGTACTTTTATTTGTAATACATTTTCCAATCCAACTTTAATTGGAACATTTGGAATCTTGTTTGAAATTGGTCATTTCTTCATAGGTTTTTAGTCAAGGATATTTCACAGCAATGTTGATGTTTGTGAGAGAGAATGTTCCACCGTTATAGCACAATAGTCTAAATATTTCATTTTGTTTTTCATTTTAGGATTTTAGTGTAGTGCTATAAAACATCTTTTTATTGTATTTCGCATCATACTTGTACTATACTGTGTCACAGTTCTACAGGCTATTTTACAAATATTATAATCTTGAGTTTGTGTTAACACTTCATAGGAATTTATGAAAAAATTGTGAAATAACAGGTTTTTTGTGTTATTGCTTTATTTGAAGGTGTTTGATTTTCAATTTAGGAAAAATAAATAACATCTGTAAAATAACCGTGTTTCTCTTCTAATTGTCTAATGCTTTTGCTTTATTGAAGGTGTTTGATTGTAATATTTTTGGAAAAAACTGTAAAATAAAAACATTTTGTTGCAACACAGCGAATGCTGTTTTTTAATGAAGGTGTTAAATCGTATAAATTTAGCAAAAATCTGTAAAATAACGGTGTTTTACTGCTAAACTTCCAGTGCTGTTGCTTTAATGAAGATGTGTAATCGTATAAATCTGAGAAAAATCTGTAAAATAATGGTTTTTCTCTGTCAAAGATTAAATAACAATTTTTGTAAATTTAATGTTTTTGCACATAATATGAACTAGAGTATTTTACCTTAATTTTACGGTTTTTGTTTGGCAGCCATTGCTGCCAGTCATTTGACGGGGTTTTTTTTTTTTTTTACAGTGTAGGAAATAATGTAAATGCAGATAATCCGTTCCAGCCACCCAATTTCCAACATTATAATAATGTTTGCAACTAAATATTATCAACAATTAAAAAAGGCATATAAATGAAGTAAACTATGTAATAAATAAACATTAAACCTCACGTAACCTTAATTTATATTGTCCTTGTCATCGGCTGCTTTAAAAATGAAACTGAAAGTGGCTCCCTTTTCTTCCTGCTACCATCCTTGGTAACTTTCTTGGGACCCATGGTGCTATGTCTTCATTAAATTTTGAACAAAATGCAAAAAATAAAAACCTACAAAAAATATGCAAACCTGCTTTGCTTGGCTTTCCACTGATGCAAACAAGTTTTGAATGGCTCCTGGAAATACATACAACAAAGCCAGCGTTCAGTTTGACTCGAATGCATAAAGTGATTTGCTGAGGCAAATTTCTTGCAAAATTTTAGTTTTTAAGCCAAAAGTTAAGGTGTTGATCTACTGATCGACAGGTCCCAGGTTCAAATCCCTACACCACTAAGTTGCCACTGTGGGGCCCTTAAGCAAGGCCTTCAACCCTTAACTGCTCAGATGTACAATGCTAGCAGAATTAGTACCAAGCGGGTTTACTTACCAAACCAATGAATTGTATTATTTCTTATAATAAACTTATTTGTCATATTTTAATTATTCTTAATTCATATAACTGGTTTTAGAAAAGTTCATGAATGTACTTCTCTAACAATGGAGCAGGCAGGAAATTTATAAGACACTTAGATCTGTAAATTAGCTGACTTTTTGTTAAGGCTTTACATTTAAGCATTTAGCAGATGCTCGTATTCAAAGCAACTTACAAAATATTACTTTCCTTCACAGCACTAATAGTTTGTATGCTAATCATGCAATCTAATTATCATTCTAGATTAATTGGAGGCCATTTTAATTGTAACATTTAGCTTTTGACAGTAGTGCATTCCTGTTGGACATAAACATGACAAAAGTAGTTGATCAAGTTTAGTTTAGTTTAGTTCATTTTATTTATAGAGCACATTTACTACAGCCACAAGACTGACCAAAGTGCTGTACATCCACATAAACGTCATAAAAGAATAAAAGTACACAACTACAGCCTAAGAAAAATAAAAATAAAATAAAATAAATAAATAAATAAATAAATAAACACAGAAGCTTAAAAGGACAGTAAAGCCTAGTAGGCCAGTGAAAACAAGACAACATTGTGATCAATGACACATGAGATTATAAATAATTAAAGTATACAGGTGTAAGTGTGCAAGGACAAACACTACTGAGGGTGATGAAATAATTTTCAGTGTGAGCAGATTCTTAATAAATGTCCTAGCATGGGCACAGGACAGTCTATATGGTTAAAACAGCAGGTCATATATACAAATCTGTAGTAATCAGCTAACATTAAGATGCTCTGAAGAAAGGGTGAAAGGTGGACATAAACTGTTTGAGGGAAGTGCAAATATTTAGGGTACAGTATCTACTGTATATGGAGCCATTCGGCAACAAAGGGGAGACAGAATGGTTGAATGACTAACATACAGTCTTATGCAAAAGTTTGGGCACTCCTTGATAAATAACAGATTTTGGTAATTTTTTAATTGAAAAGATGTTAACACAGTCTCTCTTGGAAATGGAAAAAATGCACAATATTTTCAGCAAACACTGATGCATAGTTACTTCTTTGGCCATAAGTTGAACAAAAAAATAAATTAAAACATTATTATGGCACTGGGCAAAAGTTTGGGCACCCTAAGAGTTTCAAACCTTGTGCACACACTTGCTTGATGTCGAACCGGTAGATCCTGAGACTGAGCCAGAATCAGCCAGTCGTCTATGTAATTCAGGATACGGAACACTTATGATTACAGGATACGTCACTGTTCTCAACGTGCTTGGTGGGTTTCCTCTCACAGTCCAAAGACATGTACAGTAGGTTAGGTTCATTGGCATTCCCAAATTGGCTGTAGTGTGTGTATGTGTGTGTGCCCTGCGATAGATTGGCACCCTGTCCAGGGTGTACCCCGCCTTGTTCCCTAAGTTTCCAGGCTCCTTGTGGCCCTGAATACAGGAGTAAGCAGTATAGATCATGCATGAGTGAATGAGTATGCTCTGACCTGGTGAGTGAGTGAGTGAGTGAGTGAGCTCTCACCTGTTTGGTGTGTTCCTTGTTCTTCATGATGCATGATTTACTAATGTTCCCTAATAAACCTCTAAGAGCATCACAGAACAGCTCTATTTATACAGTGGAAACTCGAATTGCGAGTAACGCGGGTTGCGAGTGTTCCACAAGACGAGCGAAGATTTTTAATTAATTTTGGCTTGAAAAAACGAGCAAGTCTTTGTTTACGAGTACCGAGTATCATGTATCACGCATGCACTTCTTGTTTTGACACTGAGCGTCACATGATCACAACTTAGCCAATGGTTTTTCTCTCTCTTGCACTGCGTAATTGTGGATAATCATCTCCCCTGCTGGGTCTTAGTGCTCGTCTCTTATTGGTATAATCAACATCTCACTCTCTGTTTCAGCATGTCATTAGTCCTGTGTGTGTGCGCGCCCTTGGCTTCACACACACATACAGCGATTATATGCTAATTTAATGACTAATTTTGTGTTTTAAAAAAGGACATTAAACAAGGCACAGGTTTGTGAATATAACACTTAGTGTGGTCACACACTTGTGACAGAGGAGCCCAAGGCCCATAAAAACCTGCCAAACTGCAGCTGAGATTAAAGAGCACATAATTTAGTAGATCATCCCTCTTTAGCTGCCCTATTTTTGTGTTACAACAGGGAGGGTATAAAAAAAGAAAAAGAAAACAGGCCTCCATGCAGGCCCCCACGGGGTGCACAACAGCATTCATAGTCACACTTTATTATACAATAGCACCCAAAGCAGCTTTTTTTTTTTTTTGCACACCAAATTAATAATGCATTAGCTGAAATAATTTAAAAAAATAATAAATCAATAAACATGTTACAAAGTAATAGTAAACAGAGGCATTTTGTTGCACTGCAAGTCTGAACATTAAAATATTAAATGGAGCTCTTGTCCTACATTCTACTTAGAGAGAGATTTGTACTCCAGATTTAAGTCACATGCGAAAAATGAATTCAGCATGATATTTTATCCTCCTTTATTATTATCATTTGGATGGAATGCCAGAGGGTAATTCTTATCTCAGCTCCCTGAATATGAGTTGTCCTCGTTGTCCCTCTGATGCCCTTGCAATAGGGCACAGGATGGGGTAAGTTTAATTAAAGCTGATTTGAGAATAGACAGAGAGGGGCCTGGTGGTATATGCCATTCACCCAACCCAACACACACACACACACACACACACACACACACACACACACATACACACAGGCGGACTGGGAGAATGAAAGTAGTTATTGCTGCAAAACAAGTAAAAGGTTTACTTTAACATTTCCTTTGTAACAGCTTATGTATAGAAACATGGATTGGCACCATGTATGGTGTTTTTCCAACATTAAAATTGTAATTAATTGTATGATAACAGCACAACAGTAATTCCATTTCACATCAGACTGCATCACACCACCCTGTCTTTTGCTGTGTTCACATCACCAGCCTGAAGTGACTCAATTCTGATTTTTCTTTTTACCGTAATGTGACACTTTTTTTTTTTCTTTAAGGGCTGCCTGAATGCACAAATGGTCCTTCATGTGGTCTTAGATCATATACATGACTGATACAGTGATGCGACCTGAATGAGAATGGGCAGATTGGAGTTCATGTGACATTTTGCCTTTTTTTTGCTGACATCAGTCAGTACAGGCAGCACAGGGATTTCACAGCAGTGCTAGCAATAGCTCTGAAGCAGCTTAGGAGGGGGTTCAGCTTGATTTCTTCTTCTGGACCTCAACAAATACAGCCGATTAACTGCTTAATCCAGAGCAATATCCCAAGCATATTTTTTGGTAAAATTTCATCAGATGTTTGAAACTAATGAGTAATTGAACAATGACCTAATGACCTATTTTAACCTATGTAGATGGTGTGATCAAAGTTGCGTAAATGTGAGCAGGGGAGAACAGAAGCATTCACATTAGAGTCAATAAAAATGACTTAATTGATTATGTGAACTGTCATGACCTCCGCATCTGGATTGAACAAAAAAAAATCAGTTAAGCAATGTGAAGAAATTAAGCAGCAATTGTGTAATGTGAAAATTGCTCTTGATTATATTCCTATATAAGCATGCCTAGAAGTTTTTTTTTGTCCCCCTAAGATAATGGATCCTTACTTTGAGGTGCTTCAAATGTAAATGTTCTTAGCTCTGTTTTTCATTAAATATAGTGTGATAGCTTAAGATTTTTATAAAGACTTAAAAAGATAAAAATGCATCCCTATAGTTGTATTGTTCATTATAATTGTATGGTCCACTACGTCTCTTCTCCAAAGTCTCCATTGTCCCCAATAATTAATTGTTCTCTAGTCTCTAGCATTCACCTTCTTTCCTACTTCACCTTGTATCCTTCCTTATCATTTCCCAATTTGACATTAAATGTCACCTGTTTTCCTTGTTCTTTACTCACTACTGTCCCCTAGCTTCTAGTTTTGAATATTTTTATTTTTAATTTATTTTGTAGGCTCTATTTCTTAATATTTTTATTATTCTCTATTCAGTTCCCTCTACTAACCAAGTTTCAGTGATGCTTAGTTGTCTCGTCTCTCAGCCTCAGACTGCAGGCAGATCTGATTTGTCTCAGAAATCTGTTCCACAAGAATCCACACAACTAGGTGAAATTGAGCAGATTGAATTTGGCTTTGTTCAGAATGCAAGCCCAAATCCAACACATTGTTGACCTATCTGTGCTGGTTGATGTGGGATCAATGCCAGAGGCTCGCACGCAGCACAATACTATATTTCCACATGTCACCTGCTTCTGTACTTTTCTGTAGCTTTTCCTGTACTGACACATCCCTTGAAGTGCTACCACACATTACAGTATGCCACAAAAGTGAGTAGTACACCCCTCACATCTCTGCAAATATTTAGTTATTTTTTCATAGGACAACACTGCATAAATGACTCTTTGACACAATGAAAAGTAGTCAGTGTAAAGTTTGTATAGCAGTGTAAATTTATTGTCCGCTCAAAATAACTAAAAATACAGCCAATAATAGCTGAACCCCTGGCAACAAAAGTGAGGACACCCCTAAGTGAAAATGTACAAATTGAGCACAATTAGTCATTTTCCTTCCCCTTTATCATGTGACTCATTAGCGTTACACTGTCTCAGGTGTCACTAGATAGCAGGTGAGTTAAATTTGGTATAAAAGCTCTTCCACTCTCTCAACCTGGCCACTGAAAGTTCAACATGGCACCTCATGGCAAACAACTCTCAGAAGACCTGAAAAAAATAATTGTGGCTTAACATAAAGATGGCCTAGGCTATAAGAAGATAGCCAACACTCTGCAACTGTGCTGCAGCCATATATATATATTGTGCAAAAGTTTGGGCACTCTAAGAGTTCGAGATTTTTTGACAAGGTTTCTGACCATAATCAGATAATTAGATCTGATGCATGGCAACAGATGTCATTAGTAAATGCCAATTTCAAAGCTTTACAAATACTTTGACTCTTCAAACCTTGTGCACACACTTTCGGACACTTAACAACCATGGGTTCCTCTAAGCAGCTGTGTAAAACTCTGAAAAGTAAAGTTATTGATGCCCACAATTCAGTAGAAAACTACAAAAAGATAGCAAAGCGTTGTCAGATTGCAGTTTCCACAGTGAGAAATGTAATTAAGAGATGGCAGTTCAGGGCAACTGTGGAGATCAAGATGAGATCTGGAAGACCAAGAAAACTCTAAGAGAGAACTGCTCATATGCTGGTCAGAAAGACAAATCAAAACCATCATTTGATTGCAAAAAACCTGCAGGAAGATTTAGCAGACTCAGGAGTCGTGGTGCACCGTTCCACTGTGCAGCGATGCTTGCACAGACAAGACCTTCATGGAAAAGTCCGCAGAAGCAAACCTTACCTGCGCCCCCATCATAAAATCCAATGTCCGATGTATGCAACAGAAGATCTACAGAAGCCTGACAAGTGCTGTGGACTGATGAAGTTAAAATAGAACTTTTTGGCCACAATCAGCAAAGGCATGTTTGGAGAAAAAAAGGAGCACCATTTCATGAAAAGAACACCTTGCCAACTATTAAGCATGGGCGTGGATCTATCATGCTTTGGGGTTGTGTTGCAGCCAGTAGCACAGGAAACATTGCACGAGTGGAGGGAAGAATGGATTCCACTATATACCAGCAAATTCTGTAAGCAAACATCACACCATCTGTAAAAAAGCTGAAGCTGAAAAGAGGATGGCTTCTACAATAGGACAATGATCCAAAACATACCTAGAAATCCACTATGGAATACCTCAAGAGACGCAAGCTGAAGGTTTTGGAATGGCCATCACAGTCCCCTGATTTAAACATCATTGAAAATTTGTGGGTAGATCTTAAATAACTGCGCATGCAAGACGACCAAAGAATATTACGGAATAAGAAGACTTTTGCAAGGAACAATGGAAGAAAATCCCAAGTACAAGAATTGAAAGAATTTTAGCTGGCTATAAATAGCGTTTGCAAGCTGTGATACCTGCCAGAGAAGGTGTTACTGAATACTGATTATATAGGGTGCCCAAACTTTTGCACAGTGCCTCAATAATGTTTTTATTTTTTATATCTTTGTTCAATTCATGACATAAAAAATAACTGTGGACCAATGTTTGCTAAAAATATTATGCATTTTTTCCATTTCCAAGAGAGACTGTGTCAGGATTGGTAGGTGGCATGGTGGAACCAAGCGCAGATGTTGAGAGTTGATTACAGATACAAGTGGTGTATGAGTGCTTGTGAATGACTGAGTCGTCAGGGTGGTGTTTCAGAGACTTTGTATGAGTTCCGCGCTGTGGTGTGAGCAGGAGAAGCCTCGCTGTAATGCAGAAGCATGGAGTGCCGGCACGAGTGCGCCGAGGCGAAGGGCGGTGTGTATGATGTTTGCCTTGCAGGAATGCGGAAGTGCACCGAGTCGGCACGTAACCCAAGATGATATGCCAGCATGTGAAACCTGAGCCTTGCGGTTAAGCAGGAGCGTGCAGAGCCGGCATGGAAAGAGAGCAAGAGCCCCCTGATGAAAGCCGATATGGACTGGAGGAATTTGAGCCAGTTGGGGAAAACAGCGTGAACTCTGCAAGGAACAAGGATAAATCGTTGCCGTAAAATCGGTGAGGGTCGAAGTGTGATAGACGAGAGAATGTCCATGATCCAAACTCGTGGTTGGTGACAGGTAAGCGGTCGGTAATGGGAAATATCCAAATGGCTATAATCCAATAAACTAAAGCAAAGTCGATATCTTGGCATGCTTAGACGAGAGATAACACTGGTTGATTGGGGCTGGTAAGGCACACAATAAACTGGTGATGTGGTGGTGTCAGAGCGTGGCTTAAATGAGCATGAGAAGTAATCACTGATAGTGTACAGGTGTGTGGAGAGCGGTGAGTGAGGTGGTGAAATGAAAGGAGTGGTTGGGAGTGGGCAAGGGACCAGGCGGTGAATCTAGGAGACGTGGAAAGTGGGGTTGATTCGGCGCATGGACAGGGGTAGCAAGAGTCAGACAGAGCATGGGTTGATAATGCTGTTGATAGTGAAGGGACCAACGAAACTTGGAGAGAGCTTCTTTCAGGTGGTCTTGAGAGGAAGGTCATGTGTGGATGGCACTTTGGCCAATGCAATACCTGGGAACTGATGACAGGTGACGCTGGAGGGTACTTAAAGTGCACAAAAGGTGATTGCTGGCCCGCTACCATGTCCTTTTGCAGCGACGAACAATGGTAAGGGCTGAGGGAACAGACACCTCTTCTTCCTGGGCAGATGAAGGTTAGTTAATAACCGAAGCAGCAGTGAAAGGGAGACATGCCTGTGGAAGAAGTTGGGAGCGAGTTGTGGGCGTACTTGACCCAGGGGAGGAAGCGTCTCCAAGAGAACGGGTCCCGAGAAGCCATGCATCTTAGGGACTTTTCAAGTTCCTGGTTCATCCGTTCAGTTACTGTGATGGTGGTAGATTGGTGACAAAGTCGATGGGGATGTGAGACCAGGGACGGTGAGGGATGGGGAGGGGTCCAAATAGACCCTCCAGAGATCGGTTTATATTCTTGTTCTTGGAGTAGATATCGCAGCAAGCCACAAAGTTTTTGATATCCTCCTTGATGGTGGGCCACCAGAAGCGTTGGTGTAGGAGGAAAAGGGTGCGTGCCACTCCAGGATGGCATGCCAATCTGGAACTGTGAGCCCAGTCCAACACCTGAGGGCACACGGAGGTGGGAACAAAGAGTTTGTTGGAGGAACGGCACTTGGGCCTGGTTCTTGTTTGGCGGTCTGCTGGACAAGGTGATCCACATCAAGTCCGGTCGTTGCCACGAGGCAATGAGGGGGAAGGATCGTCTCTGGCATGGATGTGTCTTGAGGGGTGGAGAACTATCAGGAGAGGGTATCAGGCTTGACATTCTTGGAACTAGGGCGGTATGAAAATGTACACTGAAAGCGAGAGAAGAACAGCAATCATCGTGCCTGGCGTGATTTTAGTCTCTTTGCCATCTTTAGGTACTCAAGGTTACAATGGTCAGTCCAAACAAGGAAAGTATGTTCCGCTCCCTCCAACCAATGTCTCCATTCCTCAAGTGCCAGCTTGACTGCCAGAAGTTCATGGTCCTCAATGCCATAATTTCGTTCAGAGGGTGTGAGTCTGCGGGAGAAAAAGGAGCAACGGTGAAGCTTATTATCCTCTGGGAATCTCTGTGACATGACAGCTCCCACTCCGGTCTCTGATACGTCAACCTCCATGACAAACTGGAGGGCGGGGTCAGAAAAGATGAGGATGGGCGCCATGGTGAAGCGGCGCTTAAGTTCCCTGAAGGCCTCATCAGCTGGTAAGGAACACAATAACCTCGCGACGTGGTGGTGTCAGAGCGTGGCTTAAATGAGCATGAGAAGTAATCACTGATAGTGTACAGGTGTGTGGAGAGAGGTGAGTAAGGCGGTGAGATGAAAGGAGTGGTTGGGAGCATGGAGTGCTCAGGTGATCATGGCGGGGCTGTGGCTTGACGTGATGTGACAGACTGTGTTAACATCTTTTCAATTAAAAAATCACCAAAATCTGTTATTTATCAAGGGGTGCCTAAACCTTTGCATAATACCATATATATAATTTTAAAACAACAAAAGACAAAGACTATCAGCCTGTACTATCGACACCTTATGTGTCGATAGTACATATTTGGTCCAAGGTTTCTTGTTTTTAGTTTGCGTACACAGTTTTGTTACTAATTTATTTTATAAAGTTTATATAATTATTTATATTTATATTATTTATATAGTCTCATGTCACAGAAATTACCCTTTGTGTTAATATCTTATAGTTATATATCTCTTCATTAGGGCTTTCCTAGTCACTGGTGTTTTTCCCCCCTCATTAGTTTCCTTGTTCACTATTTCCAGCAGGGGGAAAAATTAAGACAGACATCCCCCTTGAACACTAACATCAGTTTGCGAGTGACAGTTTGAAATCTGATTCGAGCTTCCAGATTGAGCCACATTTTAAGAAATCTAATCTGAATCTGATTTCAAATCATCTCTGAATGTGGTTAACATTAAGTTTGCATAATCTCATTCTGTGTGGGTTTTTATTGTTCAGAATATATAAGAGCAATCTGATCCTATGCCCAAAATCGGATTTGAGCTGGTAGTCTAAATATGGCCTAATAGCCTCTGACCTTATAGTGTCCACTATTTTCTTTCACCAAATATAAAGTTTGCCCTGCTTTTATTGCTCAATTTATTAATTAATTTATTTACTTACTTACGTATGCCGCAAGAATCTCTTTGTTTTCCTTTTGCCTGTGTTTCTTCTTTCAAGAAACAAAGTAGAGGACATTTTTCTTACTTCATTCTTTTTATTACTATTCAGGGTTCCTTTGTGTCCTTCCTCCTTTTCTCCAGTGTCTACTGGGTACAAGATCCCCTATTTGCAAATGTCCCATTGTCTTATTTCCCAGAGTACTAACCCCCCTATTATTACCCTTTTATTTATTTTCTTGTTCACCTGTAGCCTTGCTTCTTTGTTGTTTACTGTCCAGTATCCCCTGTTCTCCAGTATTCATCCTTCTTTTGTTAAATTGTTCCATAACTTCAAGTTTATTGTTTTCTTTTTTTTCTATTAGTTTCCACTCACCAGGTTTTACTTTCCAGCAGCCCCTAGTTTGTCATTGTTCACTTACTTTCTTGTGTTTTCTTGTTAGTAGTTGAATTGAGTATATTGAATGTGAGTATAAATTTAGGCCATGTTTTGCTCTCTCTCTCTCTCTCTCTCTCTCTCTCTCTCTCTCTCTCTCCCAGGAAAATACTGAATATGATTGGTTTTATGGCTTTTGTCAATTAGCAATTACTCTGCCTCTAAAGTACATCAGGTGATCCATCGTGGTTAATGTTTCAGACTCTTGATGTAAAGAAGCCCATTAATAGTCTTATGTTTGTTTTTTGTTTGTTTTTTTAATCCATAATTCGTAACAACCACTGTTACAATCTAAAAGATTGGGCTGATCATACAAAAAAAAAAGAGTATTTTGTAAATATGACTGTAAAAGACATTATTTAAGCAGTCATAACCATTCGTTATGTCTTGCCATAAATCCACACAAAGATGTGACAAAGAAGTAGACAAATTTCCAGGTTTCACTGTTCTAATTATAAATAACCTTGTGGTCAGAGTGGAACAGATTAATTGATCTTTGATGAAGATGATTGTCATGTTATAGGAAGAGACAATTTGACAGTTTCACAACACATACCTCGGAGCAGTGACATTATAGTGATGAGAAATTGTTCTCAGCAGGACAGACATTACACAGGACTTATTCTGACAAGAAGTTTAACTCTATGCCCCATACAGGGGAACATGTGTAGCTCAGTGGTTAAGGAGTTTTACTACTCATCGGAATATCATAGGATTACACCCCAGCATCACCTTGAGCAAGGCTCTCAAACCGTCAACTGCTCAAATAATTAAAAATATTGTCTACAAAATGCCAGAAATGCAAGTGTGCCATTACTGGTCCCAGAGAAAGAGGGTGAGAAAGGAGGGTTGGACGTCAGGCTAGCACCTGATGTTGTGTACGAAAATGAGACCCGGATTCAACGATATATTCAATGATGTGATATATGATATAGTTTTTAATGCATTATATATACGTATATATGCACATTCTTATACCCAGTTATCAATATACAGTGTATGTGCGCATGTGTATAGTATATATACAGTACAGACCAAAAGTTTGGACACAGCTTCTCATTCAAAGAGTTTTCTTTATTGTGTTCTTTAGCCCAAACTGCTTGTTGCCTGTCCTTAGCAGTGGTTTCTACCATGAAGGCCTGATTCACACAGTCTCCTCTTAACAGTTGTTCTAGAGACGTGTCTGCTGCTAGAACTCTGTGTGCCATTGACCTGCTCTCTGATCTGAGCTGCTGTTAACCTGCGATTTCTGAGGCTGGTGACTCGGATGAACTTATCCTCCACAGCAGAGGCGACTCTTGGTCTTCCTTTCCTGGGCCGGTCCGCATGTGAGCCAGTTTCTTTGTAGCGCTGATGGTTTTTGTGATTGCACTTGGGGACAAAGTTTTCCCAATTTTTCGGACTGACTGACCTTCATTTCTTAAAATAATGATGGCCACTCATTTTTCTTTACTTGGCTGCTTTTTCCTTGCCATAATACAAATTCAAACTCTTTGAATGTGAAGGTGTGTCCAAACTTTTGGTCTGTACTGTATACTTAACGATCTGGAACCTCGGATTGCGAGTAACGCAGTTTGCGAGTGTTCTGCAAGACAGACTCGGATTACAAGTACGAGTATCATGTATCACGCATGCGCTTCTTGTTTTGACGCCGAGTGTCGCATGATCACAAATCTTTTGTGCTGCGGAATTGTGGTTAATCGTCTCCCCTGCTGGGTCTTAGTGCGCGTCTCTCACTGGTATAATCATCCATGCGCACATGTACTGTTTACTATAACACTGTGATCACCTGTGTGCGCATAAAACATATTTTATTTTGTGTTTGTAAGCGTGTGTGTACAGCGCGTGTGTACTGTTTCTTATAACACACGTGTGTGTGTATAAAGCACAAGCAAGTCTCATTAGACGGAAAAGATCCATTTTCTCTCTGCATCTCTGTTTCAGTCTGTCGTTAGTCGTTATGTGTGTGCGCGCGTGTAATTTGACACCGTAATGCACATTACACACACAAACAATCTCACACGCACGCACACATGCACACACGCGCACACACGCACACACACAGCGCCTGCGCACATAAACAGAAACACTTATCTGTCTGGATTTTTTTTTACTTTTAATTTTTATGGGCCGTGGAACGAATCATTTGGGTATTCATTATTTATTATGGGGAAATTCGATTTAGTTTACGAGTATTTGGGTATACTGTATATTGGTATCAGGGTATAAGAATATATATACAGTATTGTGCAGTATATAACTGTATATATACCAGGTTGTTAGGAACTGTTTAATAGACAGTAAGTAATTAAGGGGTCTGAAGGAATTTATCAGGGTAGCCAGAGCAGCCAAAGTACATTTATACCAAACTAATTGAGAAATATTCCCCAAAACCATAATAGCATATTTCTGTTTAATTGCGATAGCCTGCTATAGAAGAATGGACTTAAGGATGTTTTAGTGTTTTGCTGCTGTACTGTACATTTCGGTGCTTAATGATCTGTGTGTTTAATGTGAATTGATAATTTAACAAAGGTGTCACAAACATTTCTTTTTTTTTTCCATACAAACCAACCAAAAAAAAAAACAATGACCATTAATTTCTGAAACGATTGCATGCAAACACAATCTAATGCACAACAATGCTAAATTGGTTTGTGTTCTGCTTGGATGGAGCATTCAAATTCATCATTGATTTGATTAATACAGTCAGTAAATTATGAGGATGTGAAAATGCAAGGACTCGATAAAAGGACGTTTTTTGTTTTTTGGATACTATAAATGGGCTACAGGATTTAATTTTCTCCTCCATCTCCTCTGAGTGAGGCTCTGTTTTGATGCAGGAGTACAAATAGACCAGGAATACACAGAAATGTCAAACTGTGGCCTTGTCCTTAGTCTCTAGAGGAAATGTGATGTGAAAGAGGTGTACACTGAGGGTGTCCTGCCTCACAGCTTGTCAGTGGAATATGACATAATGCCAACAGTGCAAACAAGCTGGATACATACAGTACAGTGCAAGAAAGTGAAAATCTTGCGGATGGGAATAAAACATTTTGTTTGCTATTTTGAAAAGATTACATTTTCATAAGAATAAGGATTAAAGGAAAATTCTATGCTGGAACACACTAACAAGTTTACACCAATCATTCATAACATTATGACCACTTTCTGCCAAAACAACACTAACCACACTAACTAAAGCATGGACTAGACTTCCAAAGTTGTGTTGTGGTATCTGACACCAAGCTGTCAGCATCAGACACTTCAGGTCCTGCAAGTTGTAATGTGGTGCCTCTATGAATTTGACTTGTTTTTACAGCACATCCCACAAATGTTTGATTGGATTCAATTCAATTTTATTTGTAACACCATATTTTATAACACCATTTGGATGGCACCATGTGAATTGCTGTGGTGTAAGCAATTCACATGGTGCCATCCAAATGGTGTTAAGAAATATAATAGAAAATGTGATTCGTTAGACCAGGCCACGTTCTTCCTTTGCTCTGTCGTACAGTAGACATTCTAGGCACTTTGTAGGGGTGGACACAGGACAGCATGGGCATTCTGACTGATCTGAGGCTACCCCAGCCCCATATGCAACAAACTACGATGCACTGTGTGTTCTGAAAAATTTTTAACCGAACAGCATTAACAGCCTGAACTATAGGAGCTCTTCTCTTGGATCAGACTACGCAGGTTAGCAGCCTCAGTCAGCCATGACCCATCCGTTTTGGACCACTTTTGAAAGGTCCTTACCAATGCCGACTGGAAACATCCCACTAGAGCTGCAGTTTTGTTGCTCATAAGTTGGCTCTAGTTGAGCATTTGCTTATGCTTGCTCATTTTTCTGCTTCTAACACATCTGGGTCAAAATGTTAACCTGATACCTAATATATCCAGGTGCTTTTGGAACCAGATAATCAGTGTTATTTATTTCACTTGTCAGTGGTCACAATGTTATGTCTGATTGATATATTTTTAAATAATTGTCATATTATAAACAAATCTGGTGCCAATAAATTGGTTTGTATATATTTTCTATATATGCTCACAAATGATTAGCAAATATTGCTATTACTTGTTATAGTAACTCAAAGCTCCAGAATGTAATGCAGTTATTGTAGAAAAATTATTTTGGTTAATTAATGACTTATGTCTTGGCTTGAAATATTTGGAAACTGATCTATTTAAGCATAGTGTACACATGATAAAAACAGGGCAGAGTCAAGGACCTTTGTGTTTATTTTTTTAATTGGTTAGTGTATTAAGTTGTGGGTTAATTTGGGGTCTCCTCCGTATTGTGTTATGGGGTGGGGTGCTATTTGTTTATTTATTTATTTATTTATTTATTTATTTATTTACACTCATCTAAAGGATTATTAGGAACTCCTGTTCAATTTCTCATTAATGCAATTATCTAATCAACCAATCACATGGCAGTTGCTTCAATGCATTTAGGGGTGTGGTCTTGGTCCAGATAATCTCAGAATGGGAAAGAAAGGTAAATTAAGCAATTTTGAGCATGGCATGCTTGTTGGTGCCTGACGGGCTGGTCTGAGTAGTTCACAATCTGCTCAGTTACTGGGATTTTCACGCACAACCATTTCTAGGGTTTACAAAGAATGGTGTGAAAAGGGAAAAACATCCAGTATGCGGCAGTCCTGTGGGCGAAAATGCCTTGCTGATGCTAGAGGTCAGAGGAGAATGGGCCGACTGATTCAAGCTGATAGAAGAGCAACTTTGACTGAAATAACCACTCGTTACAACCGAGGTATGCAGCAAAGCATTTGTGAAGCCACAACACGCACAACCTTGAGGCGGATGGGCTACAACAGCAGAAGACCCCACCGGGTACCACTCATCTCCACTACAAATAAGAAAAAGAGGCTACAATTTGCACGAGCTCACCAAAATTGGACAGTTGAAGACTGTAAAAATGTTGCCTGGTCTGATGAGTCTCGATTTCTGTTGAGACATTTAAATGGTGGAGTCAGAATTTGGTGTAAACAGAATGAGAACATGGATCCATCATGCCTTGTTACCACTGTGCAGGCTGGTGGTGGTGGTGCTGTAATGGTGTGGGGGATCTTTTCTTTGGCACACTTTAGGCCCCTTAGTGCCAATTGGGCATCGTTTAAATGCCACAGCCGACCTGAGCATGTTTCTGACCATGTCCATCCCTTTATGACCACCATGTACCCATCCTCTGATGGCTACTTCCAGCAGGATAATGCACCATGTCACAAAGCTCGAATCATTTCAAAGTGGTTTCTTGAACATGACAATGAGTTCACTGTACTAAAATGGCCCCCACAGTCACCAGATCTCAACCCAATAGAGCATCTTTGGGATATGGTGGAAGGGGAGCTTCGTGCCCACAAATCTGCATCAACTGCAAGATGCTCTCCTATCAATATGGGCCAACGTTTCTAAAGAATGCTCTCAGCACCTTGTTGAATCAATGCCACGCAGAATTAAGGCAGTTCTGAAGGCGAAAGGAGGTCAAAAACCGTATTAGTATGGTGGTCCTAATAATCCTTTAGGTGAGTGTACAATGTTAGTACTAAGTCAAAGCTCATAGTTCCTGCTACATTGTTTGGGTGATAACAGTAATTCTGCCTAATGATAGGTTAACAGGAACTGAGTTTTTGTTATTTCTATTTTTGCATAATAGCACAACTTCAAATGTTCTATTTTCTACAAACATACTGTACGCATATTTATTCTTATCCAAGTTCTATTTATTTCAACAATAGCTTGGAACAGCACCACATTATTCCCTATTTATATATTCATTTACACATCCTCATATTTTGCAGCAGAATGTTTTGGCTTAAATAATTATCCTTTCTCTACATCAGGCAATTAACAAAATTCAATATACAATCAAGCATGTTAATTAAGTTCCGTAAGGAAATACACACTTGCCTGGGATCAGAAATGTCTCTCATTTGAAAATCCTAGATAGCTTAATTACTTCCAGTAATGGACCAAACAAAATGTTGAAATCGCTGACTTTAATCTACACACACATGCGTGCGCGCACGCACACACACACACACACACACACACACACACACACACACACACACACACACACACACACACACACAACTTTGTGACAACTTTATAATGAATATTCTCATTACTAGTATCTAACATTACTTGCACATCTTCTTCCCCAGTAAGCATGTTCACTTATCTATGATACATTTCTGGAGATAATTTTTATTCCTGTGACTAATAGAGTCCATTTTTTACTGGTTAGTTTCCAAGCTAACTGATGCTACATTTCCATAGTGCGAAAATATTGTGCTGCTAAAATACCCTAATTCTTGCAATATTTCCATAATCTACAAAAGTGTAAATGCTTCACACCAAACATCATATTACTCTGTACACAAGGTCCCAGATCTCAATCTGATTGAGCACCCATGGAATGCGCTGGACAAACAAGTCCATTCCGCGGAGAGCCCACCCTGCAACCCAGAGCACCCAAAGGATCCGCTGCTAACATCCTGGTGCCAGACACCACAACCCACATCCCAAGAGGTCTTACAGGTATTTATTGACTGTGGGGACAGAGAAGCCCCATTGGCACAAGAGGAACATATACATTCCCCAGGTAATAATGCATTTTATCTTGCAATCTTGGGTCATGGGTAGTACCGGGACAGCTGTCGTTATCCCCACCTCTCTGGAGCTTTAGTTCACTAGTGTTGTATTGTTTGTAGGTCTAAAAACACTATGATATGTTAATAGAAAATTATACAGACCAAAGAAAACAGAAGAGGAGAACATTCCTCTGTATTATTACCCAGCTGTCATGTGCAATTATCACTGAGGTGTCTGCTGAGCAAATGCACAAAAGAAAGGCACAAAGCTTTCCATTATTTCTTCACTTCTCTCGGGTGGATCCAGAGTAGGATGAGGGACACTCTTGACATGATTACTTACAACATCAGCAGACTGATGAAGGGCAGGGACACACAATGAGTGTTGTCAGTAAGTTACCATTAAAGAGCTGTTGATTTATGTTGACTTTCTGTGAAGTTTGTCTTATTTGATCCACTCAACTGTGTGCATTGTCAGCAAATGTGCAGGTAACACTACTGGTGTCTTAAGAGTTCCAGATCTGAGCAAGGGTCTTTTTGCCCTATTTGGTTTGCAGTATGTGTACTGTACATCCTTCATACAGTCACAATATGCCCTTTTGTTTTGGCCTGGAGGCAAGAAATACAAATTATTGAGACACAAATTATTGAGGCAGAAGGGCCAAATACACTGGGGAAGCAGTCCGTTAGCTATTAGCAGTTCCCTCGTGATAGTAAAAAAAGATGCCTGTGGCCTGTCAATTATGTGCATGAAATTATTGTAGACATCTGAGAGAGAGAGAGAGAGAGAGAGAGAGTTTGTGCAATGGAAAAATGATCAATGTTAGCAGCTTGACTTGTAATACATCACTGAAAGAAGCACACAGTCTGCTTAGTGGTAAAACTCAAGAACTTACAATCCACCATCAAATTAAAGATCTTCTCCCTTCATCTGAAATCATGTTAACAAAAAGGTAAACAGATTTATGTACATTATGTACTGTTAAGCTTTGAGATTGAAGGTTTTCGACTGAGAAAATAGTCTGTTAGCGTGCACAAAAAGAGTTATTGACTTCTTTTCACATATTGTATTCAGGGTTCAGAAAGGCACATGTACTGTAATATCATTGTAAAACTTATAATATTGTAATATTGTATAATAAAGCCATATAATAGTGAAACTGTTCAGACATGACTACAGATCTAAGTTCTAGTTACTCAAATAGGTGAAAAAAGGATGTGCATCTCATTTACATTGAATCTTTAGCACATTTCTTGTTTTAAATCGAAGTAAGTGTTTGACTCCACAGCTGCTCCCGACTCCTCCCTCATGTTAGCTGCTTATCCAGCAGGTTCTTGTGTGTTCACTGGAAGTAACCTGTGTAGAAGAGTGAGATCTGGATTTCCGGAGTCAGTCCTCCCTCCTGAAGATGCAGTTCTCCATCCTTACATCTGAAATCTGATATTAGAACTGCTTTTGAAAAAGGGACGATATGATAATTATGATTTATACATATTTTACTCACACTTTTGTATTAGTGAAAGATTTTGATATTGATGTTTGCAATTCAAAGGCATACTTAAAAAAAAAAAATCAAGTAGTATGTGCTTATGTCCTGCCTCAACCCTCTGAGTCTGCTTTCTATTACACTCCCATCCAAATATATATATACATTTTACTATATCAGCACACATCAGTGTGTTTAAGTCCTTATTTCTTTGTCTAATCATTTAAAATATATAATGCAATATAATGCACAATGCACAGTTATTAACACAGTTTATAAAAGAATGGCATGGACCTACTGTACCATGATATTAGCACACGTCTGAAGAGGTCGTAAGATTTCGCAACAATGATTAAGCAATTTAACAATGATCACTATTGGTTTAGCAACAATACAACTGATACTCTAACTCAGCCAGAAATGCATTTAGTATTTCCCGTCTATCTGTTTGTTTGTTTGTTTGTTTGTTTGTTTGTTTGTTTGTTTGTTTAAATAGAATGACATCACCATTTGAAAAGTGTAAATTATTTTATAGAGCATATTAATTTTAGGGCATGTTCATATTGGGTGCATTTGTATGTTTTGGTGTATTCTCACTGTATTAGAGGATATTTATAAGAACTGTTTTCTTGTTTATATGAAAAAGTGTCCTTGGGAGTATTTATTAGATATAGATAGTGGAAATGTGGTTTAGATTTAGATTTAGATTAGGAACCACATTTTGCAGATTTTGTTTGCACTAGTGAAGCCCAAAATAGCCAATCAGTTGGATCAATGCGGCATGAGGAAGATTATTTCATGTACTAGCAGAAATGAGTTAATTGACAGCACTATATAATAAGAGCGAGAGAGAAAGAGAGAGCACTGTGTGTTGTAAGTGATCCTAAAATGATCATTTTCTTGATGATAAAACCATTATGGTTGAGAAACAACTTTTTATTAATATGATAATGTAAGCAATTATATAATTGTTATATAATAATATAAAATATTGTTAAATTATAGATTATTATTATTATTATTATTATTATTATTATTATTATTATTATTATTATTATTATTATTATATTGTTTTTATGATTATTAAATCATCTTATATAAAACAAAAAAGCCAAATTAGTGAAAATAGTTAATGCTTTCAGTTAGATTTGTTTTATGCTTGGATGATTTATAGGACACTATGTGGCTTAACAAACAAAAAACTATGTTCCCCAAAATTGCTCAGGTACAGGAAGTCTGCATTAAGAGTACATAAAAAAAATACAAGAAAGTCTTTGCACTTTGGAAGCAAAATATAAAAGTACTGTACATGCTTGATTTTTAAAAAACATCTATTTAAATTAATAAGCTAATTTAAAACTAGAAGAGTTTTAATTATACTATACTAGTTAGAGTGCTTAAATGCAATATAATTTCATTAATTATGACAGTTAAATGGGTTTTAAAAGTATGTGGTAATCAAACATAACTGAAAAAAATAAATGCCGCAGTAACTAGAGTCAAAAGCTTAATATACCTCCTACAGAATAGTTGAAAACATTTCTCTTTGGTCCTGCAGTGCAGCTGTGTAAGAGGAATCTAAGTGAAGGATGGGTCCATCTGTTAAATAGCACTTTATTAAGCCTGGCCTTGGGAGCAGTCAGTGGCCTCTTGAAGCATTCAGTCACTCCCCAAAGCCCCATCACAGCTCAATGTCTCCCACATGAACACTCTAATTGAGGAATGTGCAGGCAATTCAACCTGAAAGCATTTATAATTCACCTAATTTTCCCATTAGTGACCTCAGCAATTGTGTCAGCTCATCCAAAGGTCAATGTATAATTTATATCCTTATGAGCATTCCTCTCTCTTCAGATACAGCATTCTATATACAGAAATGATAAAATTATTTTTCTTCCAGGTTACAAATCGGTCACCACAGCTATTTTCTGAAAAATGTGAAGGTATATTATAAACTCATGCATAATAAATAACAAGTTTACAAAGTTCTGAAGTTTACAAAGTGTGTTTATGTGTTTATGTGCAGTGTAAAGTGATTTTTCCTTAATTTTTTGTTGCCATAAAACCAATTATGTGCTGTTGATGTTATGTCCATCATTGTAAGTTCACAATGCTTCATCTTTGTTGATCTCTTTCACATAAAAGCTTCTTCTATAGTGATGTTTAATATATCGCATTTTCTTGCAAAAGCAAGTTTGATTTTCTTTTTTTTTTTTTTTTTTTTTTTTTTTACACAATTATTTATTCTGAAGTCTATTCCACTGGATATGAGGTGGGACTTCATCCTTAATAGGATGCCATCCATCACTGGCATAAACTTTATTTACAAATTCAAAAACATTAGCAAACCCAATTCACATACCCACGTCTTTATGAGAGGTAGCAGTAAACCAAAGAACCCAGTGGAAACATGCACAAGCTTGACCTTGGAAAAATTGCAAAACATGCAGGTTTTGCATCAAAGCAGGGCTCCTGGTGACAAGCATGTGTCAATTTTATTATTTCGTCCCAGATGCTGGTTCTGTAGAAAATGCATTAGTCTCAAAATCATCCTGGAGGTTTACCTCTTTGGTGTGTTAATTGGACAATGAAAGGAATCCCCTCTAGCTACTAGGAGTCTAATAATTGTGTGCTTATTTGCATATTCAGAGGTATCTATTGTGGGAAAAAAGGATTTGAATTACTCATTTACTTAAGGGAAATATTTATGAAAAAACCTCACTACACAAATAAAAAATAAAATAAAATAAACTATATTTAAACATAGAGACTGTATCTGAGTCCGGAAAACTAATTACAAATTTGCTGTTTGTTAATTGGTGATTTCTGAGGCTGTTGACTCTAAATGAACTTCTCCTCTGCAGCAGAGGTTAGTTTTGATCTTGCTTTCCTGAGATGGTCTTCATAAGAACCAGTTTCATCACGGTGCTTGATGGGTTTTGAAAAATGCACTTGACAATACTGCCCTTTCAAGAACTATTCCAGAAAGGCTGACATCCATGACTTAAAATAATAACTGACTGTTGCTTTTGCTGTTGTTATTGTTACCCAATTCCATATGTTATTTTATAGTTTATTATGAGAGAGAGAGAGAGAGAGAGAGAGAGAGAGAGAGAGAGAGAGAGACAGACTTTTGCCATCCACACTGCCTTATTTGTTGTTAAAAGAAAGGGCTTTAAGTTTTGTTGCTATTTGTTTTTGTAAAATCAAGACCATCACCTCAATGGCACCTTCTCCTACACTCTAATTAGAAGGAGCAAAATAAAATATGGTCTTCATGGGTCAGCTGAGTAATAAAGGACAGTTTAAAGGCTATAAACCTGAGATATGGACACTAATTTACAGAGAGGTAAATACGCTGCTGTCCTCTGGAACCTTTTGTTAGAGCAAACGATTAAGATAACACAAGCCGGCAAATGGCAAAGGCAATTATACTAAATTGAAACACTGCCTGTACTAATTCTCAGAACATTCTGTCCAAGGAGAGATTATAAAGACACAAAGAACAGGCAAATCTTTCCTCTTTGTGCTGTACGACCTTTCATCTGCTAGACTGAGAAATGAAACATGATTATTTCCAATTTTCAGTGAATAGAGTAGGGGAAAAAAAGAATATATATTATTCAAGCTGACCTTTGTCTTAATTTAAACCATAAATAAAACCATTTGCAAACCATGCCTTTCAGAGTCTTCACTGAATTCCAAATCAATGAGCCCCCTGCTATTAGATTTCGTCTATGGAACATCTGGATATCATGAAATGTTTTGCAAAATATGTAGGTTCTGAAGTATATATTATTATACTATATTATATCCATAGGTGTACCTAAGCAGCACACCATAAACATGTGTACACCCATGACCTTTATAAGTGCACTCGGCACTACATTTCTGATTATATTCCAAAGAATATACAAAGATAACACTACTTTTATCAAACAACCACCAACAACAACAAAAAAAAAACTCACTCGCTCATCATCTATACTGCTTAATCCTATATTCTTAGGACTTAGGGCACAAGGCGGGGTACACAATGGACAGGGTTCCAATACAGCACAGGGCACACACACATACTGTACACACACTCATTCCCATAATACGGCCCATTTGGGAATGCCAATTAACCTGACCTACATGTCTTTGGACCGTGGGAGGAAACCGGAATACCCGGAGGAAACCCACCAATCACAGGCAGAACAAACTCTATGCAAACATGCAAACTGCATGCAAACAGAGACAGGAATCGAACCCAGACCCTGGAGGTGCAAGGAGACAGTGCTAACCACTACACCACTACGCCGCCACAATAAAAATGAATTAAGTATAATGAGCTCACCAGTGCTGTTTACTTAATGACAAAAACCCTCCTTCTTGACCCAATCATACAGGTGATACTTGGCTTTAATAAATCCAAGAATTTGTCCTTTTATTTCAGAACTTGTTTATCTTTATGGATTCTCACCCCCAACAGTACCTAAAGTAAAATAAATCCAAACACTTATGCCTTTTTATAAATGTTATAAACTAAATTGTTTGAACCTGATGACTTTTATTTTGAAAGTGATCAGTGCTTTGGTTCTGTTCAGACTGGCAGCCCAAATCTGACACCTTGTCAACCTACAGAGTCTCCATTGGTTACTGTGGTAACACTGCTGGAAGCACGAGTACTCTAGCATGTGTTGTGTGACATCAAATGTCAAAATCAGCCAGATAAAAAAATAAATAAAAAATTAGGACAACACATCTCACTAGTAAGGCCAGATTTCTGTCCCTTTTGTCCAGGGACTATTGTATTTCATTTGCATTTCTCTGCATTTCTTCCTTTGTCATCCTGCTCATTTTCCAACCATTGGTCCATGTCCATACCACATGATCATGTTGACATGAACTTCTAAATCATGTTGCAAGTGAGAAAATGGAAAGTTTGAAATTCAATTTACATAAGTGGGTAAAGTGTCCAGGCACATTTTAATGAATCTTTCAAAACCTCTCGTGTGACAATTGTAATATTACGCAAATCTGTTGAAATAATATTCCTACTAACACTACATCAAGATCTGATTGGCTATTTAGTTAATCCATCTTAATCTATGCCTTCATTAAGTTCTTCAGGACTGTTTGTGCTGTATGTTTAAGTTTGGTCTGCATCTAAGAAAGCTTCTAGTGTTCAGTAACCGCATTGCAACAGCAGAGAGAAAAAATATATATATAAAAAAATACTGGAGGAATTTCACCTTGCTCCCTGAGGTCCTAAAGATACATTATTATTATTATTATTATTATTATTATTATTATTATTATTCTGTTCTCAATTTATGAATTTTTCATACATTTTCAAGAGTTTATTCTTCATTTTCAACATTTTTGCACTCATTTCATTTACTTCATTTAGCAGAATGGAACTTAATGTATTAGACTTTTTTTAAATTGTACATACAAATGAACTGTTTTAAGTCTGTTATAAAATTGTTAAGTTTCTGTGTGTAAAGTATGTTAAGTCTGTGCTTAGCTGTTGTTGAGTAGGACAGTACGAAAGGGTTATTACCTACTGTAAGCCTCCTGGAATAGCCTCCGGAACCCCTGCAACCCTAGACGGTAAGTGAGTGAAGTCAAATACAGTTCACTAAGGATTAATAAAACTCTCACATAAAATCAGATTAAACAAGGTGAGAGTTCATTTATTATTTTTTGCAGCTTTATAAAGTAAGAATACACACTGACATAAAGCTGAAGATCTTTGCCCAAACCTGTGTTCGGCCAGGTTTGGGTTTAATTTCTATCATTTTACATGGGTTCAGGCCGGGCTTGGGCTTGAGGTAAATGAGTGTTCATGTGATGCGTTTCAATTTGCGCAAGAAAGATGCAAAGATGGATGTTGAGCAGGTGAAACAGAGGCTTGCCTCTGGCGTTTACGTTGAGAACATATACGTTATGTATAAGTGACTCATTCTTGGCAAAAGCTGTGCACACTTGTATGTCAGGCTGTAAACAGGTTCGGGCTTTCAAAAAGTTGTCAGGCAAAATGTAGTTGTCAAGCTCAGGATGAATTCTGTCGGGTCTAACATTTAAGGCCTGATTACAGCTTTACCATGAGTGAGATGGAAGTCCATTTTAAATCACTATGCACACAATTTGGAGTCAATAGTCATCCCATCAGCTCCTTGTGAAAAGTGGTGGAAAACTTTTCCTGTGTCTTCCAAATGTTGACTGCAAGACTGATGAACATTCTAGACCTTTTAACACCCTGTAGCAGTGATGCAAATAACATGTTTGGTCACCATAAAGGGAAGTTCCAAAATCAAATGAGCCATAAAGGTGATTGATACTCGGTGATTGATATCTAAAAGCTTTATCCCTGTTTTGGATATAGTCAATATCCATGTATACCTAAACAGCCTTTTATCTACTTCTGTAATTCCCAAGGGCCCATGTGCTTAGATCTAAATCGATCCATGTGCATTTAGAATTAAAGTCTTAGTGTCAGATAAGTGTGCAGAATGTTTGTAATTCTGTATGATTAAAACAATTCATTGTCAGCACTTAACATGATTTGCTTGCTTAAATGATATATTAGGGGTTAAATATCAAACTTTACAATAATTCATCAAATTAAATTTTTTCACATTTGTCACATACAGTCGTACACATTATTATATGCAGAGAAATACTTGTATGACGGCCCATGACTTAAAAATGTAAAAAGAAAATAGAGTAGTTAAATGAAGAATATGAAATAAGGATATAATAAAAGAAGAAAAATAGAGTTTAAAAAAAGAAACTATTCAAAGCATACAAGATATGAAAAAAGAATATAATAATAAAATAAAATAAAAGGTAAATTCAATTCAATTTTAGTTGTATAGCACTTTTAACAAACTGACAAAGCAGCTGTATGCAATAAAAAGAAATATTTAAGTTTGTATGAAATGTGAAAGTGTATAATTCAAAATGGTCAGATGGTTCCTGATGAGCAAGCCGAGGGCGACAGTGGCATTCTAGAAAAGAGCACCGGCCAAATGCCACACATGTAAATGTAAAGGAATCCTTTAGGAATCATGATCGACTCCTTATAGTGGTGAATTGTGTGTGTGTGTTTTAGTGAATTGTCCTGCCTTAAAGGATTTCAGATCTTTTTGCAAACTGCATGGTATTTATGGTTTATTCATTTACACATGGTTGTATTTAAGCATTGTATAGAGTGGGCATGGCATTTTACACAACAATGTTGGCATCTAGTGTGATGTGTAACAAATGCACCAAAAATACCGAATACACTGATGCTTTCAAAACAATAAGGTGAACTGATTTTTCAACTGTGTATCCCCATACATCACACTCACATCACTCACCAAACACATCAGCATATTTTCCTCCTTAGTCTCATTATCAAAGTACTTGTTTGCACTGCCGAACATTTATGTTCTCGGACTCCAATGTCACTGCTGTTTCCACCTAATCAATCATAGACAAAGCTGAATGCAAAAGAAAGGGCTTGTTAGGAAAAGGCTACTGTTGTTTAAACTTCCTAAAAGCATGTTACTGTCACTACAGTACCTCTGCTCCTAGATCAAGGGCATGACAACAATCACCCCTGCATCCAATTACATTCCTTTCATACAGAATGCTGAATGCTGGATATTCCAACACTGAACCGACTGTGTGAATAGGGCTATTGTGTGTGCATGGTGCCCTGTGATGAACTGGTGTTTCATTCAAGGTGTTTTCACTACCTCGCTCTCAGTGCTTGTGGAATAGGTCCTAACCAAGAGAATGTTATTGAAAAGTAATACATGAATGAACGAATGAAAGAATTTTTTTTTTTATATTTCCCCCCCTTAAGGAAGTTCAGATAACATGACTAATTACATTGGACATTTCGGTGTCCATTGTAGGTTCTGAGGAAGTCCATCACGTGCTAATACACAGAGACAACAAGGCAGTCGTTTGGAGACTGCACGATATAATAGGGTATGTTACCTGTAGCATAAAATGAGAGATTATATGAGAGAAGGCCCAAGGGTGTCAGCAATGGAGAAAAAAAAAAGGCAAATAACAGAATTAATTAATTAAATGACTGAATTACCAGACATTAAAAAGCAATTGAAGGTAAACCAGGATGGATGTGACATTGTGCTATAATAACTGTGAAATATATGCAATGCTATAAGTGACATGATGTTTTTTGTGCCAGCCTAATGAAGCAGTCATCAGTACAGTTTTCTTTCTTTTTTTTTTTTTTCATTTTTTGGTTTCCAAAACCTTTGCAATATACAAATGCTAAATATTGACATAAGCATCACCTTGAGCACTAGTTCTCCTTTTTGAGCATTTTTGGATATAGGGTGGCTCTTTAATGCATAAAATAAGTCCCATTCTGTTTGGGAAAGACAATTTAATAGGGTTCTTAATACTAACTATACGCATTCTCCCATAAGGAATAGTCAAGAATTGTTAACAGTTTTTAATCAAGAGATGCTTGTACACACATTTCCTGAGTGGGAAAAAAAGATCACACATATGAACAGCCATACAATGACAAGTCGGTTGTATTTTCTACAAACCTCAATGTTTGCCTCAAAAAGTCTTATAACCATTCTCTGTTCACAAAATGTCATCCATTCAATCGGAAGAATAATTCAGTTTGATGTGAACCTGCACATCCAAGCATTCAAGAAACACTCTTTTCTTCATTTTGTGTTCAATCTCAAAGTCACTACATTCAATATGGGAAATATCAGAATGCATTTTCCATATTTCCAATAAAACACAGTATTGGACACAGTATATATTGTTGCAGTTGAAGACCCTAATCCCATGGTGAGGGATTAGGCTGCCGGAGAGAGACAGTAATCTTATACAGGTGGACATTGGGTTACTGGTCATTTCATTCCTGAAACTAGGGCAACCGGTAAGTCAAACAGCCTGCAGGGTGACTGGGCAGCCTTTTTTTTTTTTTTTTTTTTAGGTTTTTTAGGTTTTTTTTAGGCCATTAAACAAAACTAACCAAAGAACGAAGGAGTTTAATCTTGGGAGCCTTTAATGTCCAAACACAACTGGACAGAGCCAGCACTATTGTACCTGACATGATGGTACCAATAGCCAGGAAACTCCAGCAATGCTGAATCAATAGAACTGCATTCAGCAAAACCCAGGTTGCCGGGGGTGATCACGTGACCCTGGAGCAAGATGGACACTTGAGACTTCGGTCCTCTCCAAACTATGGTTTATTGTCTCGTTTTCTTCAAGTAAATGTTATATTATCTGTCAAATCTTGTCTCAAATATGCCAAAGCCACAGCGTGACAAAGAATTTTCTATCTTTTCTTCGTCTGGCTTATCCACTGGGGGGGAGGAAAAAGCGACGCATCAATCGACCGCATGCTCCATTAACGAGGATCAGCATGGCAGATCCAGTAAGGTTACTTCAGATCTATCTGATAAGCCAACTACAGATCAAATTCTAGCAGAAATAAAATCTGTGGCCTCACTTGTTAATAATATGGACGAATCGGTCGAAGCGCGACTGGACACGATTGATAGTGCTCTGGGCGACATATTTGACGTCGGTTGAGCTCTCTCTTTCTAATCTATCTAATCGGACAATCGACTTAGAAACTCGAATCTCTTCCACTGAGGACAGTTACAGCAACCACTACACTCAGCTTTCCGCAATGCAAAGATGGTGGATATGCTACCGCTAAAAATCGATGACCTGGAGAACCGCGGACGTCAGAAAAATTTGAAGATTGTCAATCTCCCAGAGAAAGCAGAGGGCTCTACCCTACTCGTGGTCTTACTTCAAAATCTCATCACGACTTTAGTCGGCCTACCTGCTGATTTCCCGCCACTGGAGATTGAATGCGCTCATCGAACTTTGGCTCCAAGCCCGCTGGCGAACAAGCCTCCGAGAAGTGTTCTGGTTCGATTTCTCCGTAACTCCCAGAAGAAAGAGGTGCTTTACGCATCTTTAAAGAAGCCCTACAATGGCTCTAGCTCACGGTTTTATTCTGACCTGTCTGCTGAGGTTTTGCGCAAACGCCGCGAGTTTGATGCCGTGGGGAGACTGATGGCCCATCGCAACATATATTGAGGCTTTGCTTAACCAGCACAGCTCCGGTGTCTTTACAATGGGCAGATTCGCCTTTTTGACAGTCCCGAGACAGCTGCCGCGTTCATGGAAAAGCTTGTCTGAAGTATTTTTTTATTTGGTTTCGTTTGTAACGGAGGAACGTAGATTTGACTTTCACTGAGTCCCTGCCTTCACTTTTTACAGTATTAAATGACTGTGTAATTCACTGGAACTGAACCCATCTTCTTATTTGTTATTGTTATTTGGTATTTTTATTATTATTACTATTATTAGTTTTCCTTTTTATATGTTTTTCTTGTATGTCTTTTTTTAAAGGGGACCCTGATTTGAGTCTTTCAATAAACCCAAGGTTTGGACGTTGTCTCTAGCGACTAAGCTGTTATTGTGGTCTCTCAGTTGAGTTAGGACTACAGTATGTCTAATATGTTTGGTGACTTCATTATGGATGGTTTTGTTCTGTCATTTGGGGACAGAATAGGGATGGGTAAGCACTGCAATTTTGTTCACTGTGTTTCATGTTTCTGTTTTACAAGGTCAACTCTCTGCCATCTTAATTTTCAATTGGTTGCTTTTTATGACTGGTTCACTTAAACTTGTTACCTGAAATGTCCAAGGAATTGGCCATGTAATAAAAAGGGGAAAAAAATTAACTCATCCGAAAAAACAAAAACCTGACATAGTACTGCTCCAAGAAACAAAACTGTCCGATACTGAACACTTAAAGCTCAAGAGAGATTGGGTAGGTCAGGTCCACTTCCCTTCTTACTCACAGAATAACAGAAGGGTGGCCAAATAAGAATCTACCCTTTAGTCTAAAGCACAAGGGATCAGATCCTGAAGGAGGATTTATTATGATTACAGGCTCGATTTACAAACATCTTATAACGATTCTGAATTTAGAATTTTTATTGTTCAATTATTATTGTAAAGGTTTAGGTTTTCTAGCTGGAGACTTCAATTGTGTAATGAATGTCTCTCTAGATAAAATAGTCTAAATTATTTAATCCAAAACCTTCTGTGTTATTTAAATTCAACCTTCTTTAAATCACTGAATGCTTCCATATCTTGTTAAATCCTAAATCATCTAATGTTCTTAATGGCTTATGCACAGATACAGGTTTGATAAATACATGGCGCCAATTAAATCCTAAAGTGAGGGATTATACATTTTACTCACACCCCCATAATTCTTATTCTCGGCTTGATTACTTTTTTTTTTATCCCTAAGCAATTTTTGAACGCAAACCAGTCCTGTCGTATTGACAGTATTACACTGTCAGATCATGCAGCAGTACATTTGCAGATAGACTCTGCTTTCACTATTCCTAGAACCTCATACTGAAGGTTTAATACATATCTTTTAAACAGTGACCCTTTTTGTTCTTTTGTTTTAGACTGTTTATCTCAATTCTGGTTTGATTATAGAAACTCCCCAGTATCTTCAGCCATGATTTGGGATGCAGCTAAAGCCACTCTACGTGGTCATCTTATCTCTTACAATTCTCACCTTTAAAGAGTCAAAGGTAGGAATAGGAAAAAGCTTGAAAATGAAGTTTCCAGGATGGAGCAAATGCATAAAGAATCCCCTACAGTTTCAAATTTAAAAGCACTGGTGAATGCAAGAACCAGTCTGAGTATGGACCATACCAACCACATTCAGAAGCTTTTGCTCTTTACTAAACAAAAATATTACGAATTTGGCGATAAATCCAGTCGATTGCTTGCTCACCAACTAAAGAACCAAAATAATGATCGTTCAATTGTTATGATACGGGATGAGAGTGATAACATTTTAAGAGACCCTTTAACTATAAATGGAACTTTTAGGGATTTTTATGCATCTCTTTACAGCTCGGATGCAGACGCGACGGGCCTAGACATTGCAGCTGTCTAAGTAAAATTCCGTTATCGTCAATCTCAGTGGAAGATTGATCTAGCTTAAATGCTCCCTTTACAGTGGAAGAGATTTGGGCGGCCATTCAGTCTATGCCGAACGGGAAATGCTCTGGCCCGGACGGCTTCCCATTGGAATAAAAAAAAAAATTCTGGCCTAAAATGGATCCAATTCTCATACATACTGTTAATAATATTTGGGAAGGCGAAATACTGCCTTCTTGGAAACAAGCTTCTATTAGCTTGCTTATAAAAAAAGACAAAAATCCCCTCAACTGCTCATCCTATAGACCAGTTAGTCTTTTTAATGTGGACTATAAGATAGTCACAAAAGCATAGGCTCGCAGACTCGAAACGATCCTTCCTAAAGTTATAAATCCTGATCAGGCAGGTTTTGCGAGATCTACATGCGGTATGGACAACGTTCGCCGTGCTCTTAACGTTATTCACTATTTCAATACTCATAATAAGCCAGCAATGATTTTATCTTTGGATGCCGAAAAGGCTTTTGATCATGTAGAGTGGTCTTTTTTGTTTTCGGTTTTGGAAAAATTCAGGCTAGGCTCTAACTTTATTAATGTCATTAAATATCTATATGCAGATTCTGTTGCTACTGTCAAGATGAATGGTCTGGCGTCTAAGGGTTTTCCAGTACGTATAGAGGCAGCAGACAGGGATGCCCTCTATCACCGTTATTATTTACATTATTTATTGAGCAGAATTGATCAGGATTACCTGTTTATTACTATTTATTACCTATGAAGATGTTACGGGTATCATAGTTAATAGGAAAAAGCATGTAATTTCCTTGTTTGCAGATGATGTTCTTTTATACCTGGAGACCCCACAAACTTCTATTCGTGCAGTTTTGAATTCCTTAACCTCGTTTAGTACCGTGTCAGGTTACAAAATTAACTTTTGTTAATTCTGAAAATTTGTTTTGATGCCCTTTAATTGCCTCCGCAACCCACCTATACAATGTCCTTTTCAGGTTTCAGATAGAGGTCTTAAATATCTGGGCATTTTTCTCACTCCCAACTTGAAAAATTTATTTAAGACAAATGATTCCCCTTTAATTCGAAATATTGTAAAAGATTTGGAAAAATGGACCTTATGGCCAACTTCCTTCTTGGGGAGAGTCAATGTTATAAAAATTAATGTACTGCCCCGTCTAAATTACAGTATTTGTTCCAAAACCTTCCGTATTATTTAAATTCATCCTTCTTTAAATCACTGAACACTTCCATATCTCGTTAAATCTGGAATAATAAACATCAGAGATTTGGTCTTTCTAAACTCTATAAACCAAGAGATTTGGGGGGGTCACTCACTGCCCAACTTTGAGCTTTATTACTGGGCTGCCCAACTCAAAACTATAACAAGCTGGGTTATGAATAGGCAGGATGCTTTATAGATTGACTTTGAGTCCTTATTTTGTTATCCCAGAAGATTAGAATCCCTTTGGTTTATTAATAATATCGATCAGATAAAACTGATAAAACTCACTGATAATATAATTATTTATAATACATTACTGGTTTGGAAAGATGTGAAAAAATATTTGAGCATTCCTCATATTATCTCTGTTCGTTCTCCCTTGGCTTTTAATCCTGATTTTCCAATTCAGATTAGGAGTATTGGGCTGTTGGAGTGGGGTTCTAAGGGCGCGTCTGACTTTTCAGATCTTTTGGCTTGTGATACCCTGAAGTCATTTGAAAGAATTAGATCCGAGTTTAATATTCTTTCTAAAGATTTCTTTAAGTACCTGCAAATCCGGCATTTCATGGAGTCCCTAAGGCAGGACAAATTTTGCGCTATTTTATCAGAAATGGAAGAAACCATTATTTCAACTAAAGCTCATAAAGGGCTCTAAGTTTTATGCTTTATTAGCACATTCGGACTCTTCAGCCTATGATTCTTTAAAATCACTGTGGGAATAGGATTTGGAGGTATCATTTAATCCAGCAGATTGGACCACACTTTGTGAAGGCATTTTCCCAAAATGCACTTCAATATCTTTACTTTTTTATTTTTTATTCATAGAACTTACTTTACTAACCTGTTTCCAGGTTGTTCCAATCTTTGTATTAAATGTAAAGCACATAGGGGTGCGTATTTTCATGTACTCTGGTCCTGTGATAATATCCAACCATTCTGGAAGGGGGTTCACTCTGTAACTCAGGAGATAATGGGAAAACATTTCATTTTATCACCTGCACTGTATTTGGCGAATCATATTCCTGTACATCTTTTTGACTCGGACTCCAAGCTTTTGCTTACAACCCTTTCATTTTTGGCAATAAGATGTATTTTGTTGAAGTGGTCCACACCCCAGGTTCCAACTGTTACTATGTGGATATCCCATCTGTCATCTTTTCCTCCCTTGGAGAAACTAACTTATGATCTTAATCACAGGTCAGACAAATTTTGGAAACTCTGGGAACCTCTCCTTTGTTTTTTGCAAAAACTCTAAATGTCTATTTAAATTTTTACTTTCCTGTCTTGTTTTGCTTAACGTCAGCAGGCAGAGATTTATATTTTCATGTACATTGTATATAGTTATATATTTTCAGTGCTGTGGATTGGTTGGTTTGTTTGTTTGTCTATAGGATCGTGTTTGTACTATTTGATTTATCCTTAATTAAAAATAATAATTAAATAAAAACCCAGCTCGCCTATACAGACTTCTTAAAGAAAGTGGGAGGTTGACAAAATCTTTTGAAATGGGAAACCCCAAGCTGAGGACATGATCCATAGTTTAGGGTTTGCCATAAAGACAAAACTTCTTACAAACAGGCATGTGCCCTCAGTCAGCATCAATGAATGCTTCATGAAAGTTTGCATCCCGTTATCTTACAGGTACCATTATAAGTGGTAGTCTTTATAGACTTTGGATAAAGCCAAAGAACACTTGTATGAACAGCTCAACCACATCATTAAGATCCCCCCCCCCCCCACACACACACACACACAAGCTTGTCAAAAACCTGTCATTCTTAGAGACTGTAATGAGAGAATAGGAAGAGATCACAGCTGCTGGGAAGGAGTGCTTGGGTGACAAGAAGTAGGAAAAATCGATAGTCTTTTCATCAGAATATGTGTGGAAAACATGTTGCATCAACGACACTTTGTTAAGGATGGCATTTAAACACAAGATGTGTGGCTGTGCCATGACCGTTAAATGCTGGCCTGACCACAACCCGGTCAGGGCTACAGTGAACCTGAACATCCTACCACCGCAGAGCAACCAACCATTGACAGTGAAGACTCCCTACAAGATACACAGGCATAAAACATCCCACTTTGCTCAGTTCCAACACACATTGGATGAGGAATTCCAAGATAGTTTGGCACTCTCCAAAGACAGCATATGCTAAAAAAAGACTTCATCTTCACTATCACCACTGAGGAGGTCCTGGGGCCTGTAAGAACATGTCACGACTTTTGAAAAAAAAAAAAAAAAAAAAAGATCAACACTATACAAGCAGGTTGGAAGGACGATATGGGGAATAAGAGAACACAACACAGAACACATTAGCAACCTGTTCAACAACCCATTACATGGTAAACACTACAACACTGATCCTAAACCCTTAGCAACCACTTTGGAAAGATCATGAACTACCATTTAAGTCTTATGTCAAAAACTGTGAGAGGACACATGTTTTGTATAAGGTATGTTGTAGAACATAAGGAAGAGATGAGAACATGTTCCCAAATGTCTCAAAGTTGTTTACAGTGTAAAGTAAGACATGTTGTTCTTTTAGATGCTCCTGTCAAGGGGTTAAGGATGACCCATTAGGGATGTCCTGAATCCAGTGGCTGAGTTTTTGGGCACTGGCTGGAAATTGATCCTGTGCCTTACACATGACAGATGAGAAGCCTGTCACTGAACCACCACTGCCCAAAACAAATCAATTCAAAATCTAAAAACAAACAAACAAACAAACAAACAAACAAACAAACAGAAAGACATTATATTACATTCTATTAGATTAGATTAGATTAGATTAGATTAGATTAGATTAGATTAGATTAGATTTCCAACCATTTCTATCATAGCTAAAGTATTAAAAACCTTGGGTTCCTTATATGAAGTCATTTTACTTTTTGGGAGTGACATGAGCATTATTATAGGAAATAAATGGAAGTGAATGCTCTTCGGCTCTGAAGTGGTGGTGCTTAATTTGCATTCAAACCTAATATGAAGAACAATTTCAGTACAACTTTGCTTATTTATGAAGCCCATATGCCAGTAGAATGATTTTAATACCCCCAAACTGAGTGTCAATCAAATGTGCATATTAGGCACAATACACACTTACCGCAAATTTCTCAAAGTATCTTAAATGAACTGTTTCTTTAAACAAATACCCCCCTCCTGACAAAAAAAAAACACAACAACAACAACAACAAAAAAACTTGATCTTAATCAGTCAAAACACAATGACTTTAATGTAAAGACAAAATCACATAAAACCTTAATTTATATGTAAATGCCTGTACAGGTAACCTTCCGACATTTCAATGTGGGATCTGTATGGATGCAACATCTCCTTCCTTTTTTCTTTCTTTATGTCCAATATTTATATGTGTTTCTGGGATTGAGAATATGGTATTAATCCTGACTCTAAAAATCCAGACAGGGTTTTTGTTTTGTTCAGATTGTTGGATTCTGTTGAGACCGGAAGAGGATAATAGCATCATGGCTGCCTTTAATAAGATCCTCTGCTTTTTCCATCCATGTTCTATATAATTGGAAGAGAATCCAGACAAGTAGAATCTAAAGGATTCTCATGGCTCAGTGTTTTCCACTGACATTTTGAAAGTAAAAATTCAATCTCACCAAATTAAAAAGGGTTGTTCCTGGAGTTCAAAATCTATCTGATCCCTTCTTCTTTTTTCCAAGAACAAGCACACAGTCATGTAGAAGAAACCCAATCTCAAAAGCTTTGAGCTGTGTAAATATAAAAAGGTCTTATCACCCCTATTTCAGAGAAGTCCCTTGGGAACAAAATCTCTCTGGAGCATTGGTGCATTTCTCATTTGTCTCTTTTCTTTGGTTGATTTGGCCTACAAAACCTTTTTTTTTTTTTTATCAAAAACTATATTTTCTCTTCAATTCTTCTTTTCAGTTAGCATAAAATGTAGATATCTGTGTATAAAACGTATTTATTATTTCTTATATTTATGAAAATCAGGTGTGTGTTTTCCCAGCTCTCTGCTATGCATGAAGCAGTGTAGTATTGAATTTTGATGGAAGATTTAGCTGAAATCAATTATGCATGTGTTAGCACGGATTACGATGCCATTGATCTGATGCACTGTTCCTGGTGTGCAATCGGTTCCGAGGGTTTCCATAATTCTCACATCTATTTATGAGCTGTTAATTAAATATTCAACTATTTTTCGCGACCTCTCTTAAAATGTTCCAGTACCCATAAAATTAGATTTTCTTGGAAAACTTAAAAGAAAAGCATTCACCCAATCATGCTTTTTTTGTTTCTTTATATTCAACAATTGCAATGTTTGTCTCATACTTTTTGCTGACACCCCAACCACAGACTGGGATGTAACACAAATTGGAACTGAACATAGGACTACTCGAATCCCAAGCAAGAATAAAAAGGAGTATTATTATACACATTATTACATTGCAATTGTAAGTGCAACTGCTTCCAACTTTCACACATACTGAGTTTATCAAAATATGCAGAATTGTTCTCACATCCTTCCCATGTAATTCATGCCTTCAAAGTCATTAAAGCATCTACAAGAAAATATTTTGCTAATCTGCATATATACATTACTGTACAAAAGTCTTAAGCCAGCCATCATTTCTTCATATTTTGCTTCCAAAAAAAAAAGGATTACTTGTATATATTTAATAGAGTCTTGAGGAATAGATCTCAAGGCTTCCTGAAGGACTTTTATTTTCAGTCCAGTCCCTGTACCTGAGCAGTTTCTGAGGAATGTTTTTGTTTTTTAAGAAACACGGTGACCTGCTGCATGAAATATTTAAGCATAAAAATCATCAAACTTGAGGTATAAATCAGTGAGAATCAGGTGCAGATGATGACAGATGATTAGGTCAGTGATCAGTATACTGATAAAGCTTGATCCTGAATTGTTGAAACAGATGAAGAGGAAATGAGATTGCTGCTGAGGGGGTGAGATAAACAGTGTATTTTAAATTATGTATTTAGGTACATTGCAACCTGTCACAGTAAAATAGTTCTTTCCATTACTTTGATGCACTCTATGTAATTTACTTCATTTCATTTCAGAATTTATTTAATTTGATGCAGAGGTGAAGAATGCAGATTTATCCTCTGATCAAGGCCTTAATCCAAAAGTGGGTTAACTCTAAGGAAAATAATGTAATGATTTACAAATTCACACCCATACCACAAATGAAAAAGGCACAATGAAGCATTAAAATAATATAAAAGGTATCCGCATGGTATGCAGAATGTAAATGCTAATACTGTATCTCCAGGGTCCACCTTTTGATCCCTAATGTTTACATGTGGATTTTATACAATTTCTCCAGTTTTCCACTATGTAAAATATACACAATTACATTTGAGTGTATTTGAGGACCGATTTATTCACAAAGGAAGATTAATGTCAAAAGTCCTTGTAATCACAATATAAGTTTGATATGTTTTGTTTAAAAAGGATCCAAAATAGATCCTAAAAACAGTTAAATTAGGGATGGGGTTGCTATTCATTATCTACCATAGTAATTTCTACCAAGGAAAGTCACTGTATGTGTCTGATTCACTGATATACTGTACATCCCAAGACACAAAAAAAACATGAAAGTCATGTATACGGTATCTAATAAAACACATGGCAGGGCATGCAAATGAAGGAAACTAATGTTTCTTCAAGACCAACTTACCAACACAACCAAATTTACTTATTAAAGTTGACAATTTTTACTATTTATATCTATATTTATTGTTATGAAACAGCCACACAACTATATTTTAATATTGTTAACAGCTATAGTTATAGTTATAGTTTAACAGCTATGAAATCAAATTGCCTTACCAGCCCCTTCTTTGTAGCTTGACTTTTACCTGGTGGAAAACCAAAAATTATCACTTCACTACATCACTGAATACATCACTGAATCCATTCACACACCACCGGGTTTAAACATCATTTAAACTGTAAAAAAGAAAATGTGATCTCTAAACACCGACGAATTCAGATATCAGCAAGACGCTTGAACTTGATCTAACCTTGACCAAAAAATATGCAAGGTATACCATTCAGAGGCAGACTTTTTATGCAATTAGGGAATTGATTATAGACCTAATAAATAAATAAATAAATAAATACATTATACATAAATTTATGTGAACACCCCTTTCAATAATCATTTTGTATGGTTAAATTAGCATAGTAATGAAATGCAAAATGGTGTTTAAACATTAGTCTTTAATCACACTTCCCACACAAAGGACGCAGCCTGATATGAGTCAGTGTCCCACTGAGAACAGGCAAAATATTTAATATGAACTGCTCGTCCTTGGCAGCCGGACATTGGTAATTTTATTCATATGAACTCACCTACGGCTGTGGAATGAAAAATATGGCATTTTTAATTGAAGTGAAAAAATACATTTAGTCTATTATACTTACGCACAAGTCAGCCACAACATCAAAACTATTAACATTACAGCTACCTATAGATTTTATGCTCGATCGGGTTGAGGTCTGTAGAATTAGGAGGCCGGGTTGACTGCTGAGCCCCACACACAGTAAGCTAAGATGTTATTTTGATAGCTTTCTGTCTTGGGCAGTGTTGACATTTACATATGAAGACAGGCCTTTGATCCTGTTACCAGTTTAGTTATCGCTTTTAGGAAGGGTTTTAATGCAATATGCAGAAAACTCTGTGGATGCTTCTGTATAGAAAGATGAAAAACGTCTAAATAGCACAATTATTTAATATAATAGAGAAATGAGATATGTTGAACAAATTATTTACAATTTGACCTAATCATGGATTTGTTTGTTCTTCAAATCATGTTGTTAGTCTTTGCAAAACGGTGAATGTCTGTAAACAAGGAGCCAGGTATTGTCTGTCTATTTTTCTTGCCCAAAATGGCATTGAAACATTGAAAGTAGAAACCACAGAAAATTACAAATGACAAAAGCATCTGTAAACCATTGGTCAACCATAATCATCAAGGTTTTGATAGGTATAGAACTTATAAAACATTAAGGAAACAAAGACAGTAGGACATTTGCATTGAACTGCTTACGACAATAATATTTTTTCTTTCCTGCTTATTCTTGCTGCAAAACATAAAGCATAAACAGCAAATCAGTTTTCATTAAAAGCACACATTCACTACAGTAATTACCTGCTTGTTCACTGTAATACTTCCTCTGCCTCACAACCATTATACCACACACCTAATGCCTTTCAGTTCGCTTTTAGGCATACTATTTAAAAAAAAAAAATATATATATATATATATATATATATATATATATAGCATATACATTTTAAAAAGCTGTTTGTGAACATATTTGCTCACTATTGAAAGGTGACTAATTTGAAACTCACAATAAATTGTAATACATATAATTTCATTTTGTTATTAATTTTACCAGCACTGCAGAGGTGTCAGATACAGACAATGTTTCCTGAACACAAGACCTTCAAATCATAGGTGGGGTGTTTTTTTTTTTTTTGTTCCCCAGAGCCCAGCACAAATTAAGTAATGCTTGAGGCCCAGATGGAGAGTATCACCAGAGGAGAAGTGGGAAATAAGTTTCTCACTTTTTGCAGTAGGTGGATGGAGAGCCAAAAGCCTGTAGGGAATACAATTCCTCCTCTTCATGCTAAATATATCTTGGAATCCACAATAGATGAGCCTTTATTCAGACTGTTCAACTTAAGATGGAGGTTTTATATCAAAATGTATCATCAAACAACTTTTTCATAAATTCATATACAGCAGGGTTGTAAGAGAAATATAATTACAATATTCAGAATGAACAAGCAGTGTTTACCAACAGATAGAAATAGCAATAGGCCACCCAGTCTCACAAATATAAAAAAGGAAAATAAATGTTCACATGCAGCTTATTTGCAGCACCTTCAATATGTTAAATATTAATATTCTGTCAAAAGCAAGCGTTCCATTGGGAGAAAAAAATAATTAAACAAAAATGCTTGAGTGCCCCGTCACATTCTTCATCACGGCTTGTTTAAATTTAAAAATTGTCTTTATTTATTTATTTATTTATTTATTTATTTTATTTAATATTACTTACCAGGAATATGAAACATCACCGCTTTTCTGCAAGTCACATGGTAGCAAAGCTTAACATACAAATATGCTGTAAATTATCTAGGCTGCTGAGAATGTCAAATTGTTCAATTCAATGAGTATTGTCTGATGTTTTATTGTTTAGCAAAATTGTCTGTGATCCTTTGGTGGGAAGGATACTTTCTCTACTATTCCCATCATGGCTGCTGCTCAATTATGAGAACATATTATATGATTACCTCTTGAAGGAAACATATAATAGCCTTTACCTGCTTATCCTGCTTGCTAGTTGCTTTTTTTGCTTTTTTTTTTTTTTGCCAAAAAAAGTTGCTATTTCAGAAATGTCAAAATCTGGCCTGCATCAAGCAAAGAAAACAACTAAGGAGATTGAACATGACTAAAATCGGATTAAGAATTCTCCAGCACATTATTAAAACCTGCTGGGATTCACTGAAGCGTGAACTTCATGGGGGAAAAAAACGTGGTTGTAAATAAATCATGAATAGAAATTGAAATAGATATTAATGAATAGTTGAATTACAGAAAGCTACAAAGATAGATTTTTAAAAGTACTGTAATCAATCAACGCTCCCATAAAATAATGACTAGCATAGCATTTCTAGTCATTCGTCAATAAAATAATGACTTTCTACGAATTTTTTGCTTTATCAGATCTTTACCTCTCTGGCTGTTTCTTAGCCATTTCCTGATGAGTGGATCAGGGCTTGAAGCTCAACATGTAACATTTCCATCTGCTGGGTATTCTCTTGAAACCCGCTAACCCATTTACTCCTGCTGGCCCCCTGCAGTGCACAACCACAGGCTCCTCCCCTAGTGCTGATTGGCTGGAGCAGTGTTTTGCTGTTTGTGTAGAAAAAGGTTTGTTTCCCATGTACAGAGACAAGGCTACTGTACTGCACACAGCATGTCTTTTTTTGCCAGCGTGCACACAGAATGGACAGTTAGTAAACCAACAGAGGATATTCCCTATATTGTATTAGAATATAATAATTTACTGCACCACTAATCAGTATTTCATTCTGATTTACAAGAAGAAAAGTGTTATACTTATTGTATATTTCTGAGGATTATCAAAGGGTCCCAGGCAGGAAATACAATATTTTGGACTGATTCTTGGCACTATGTTGCAGTACAAGTTCACAAAAATAATGAGAGAGAGAGAGAGAGAGAGAGAGAGAGAGAGAGAGAGGTGATGGTTGATTGTAACAATGTAGTATTTCACAAATAATTACATCGAAATTCAGATTGGTGACAGATGGGCTGTAGGCTTGTTTCACCACTGAGTCAATGAGTCATCTGACAACTTTTACAACTTCCATGGAAACCAACTAAATGTTCTGTTGAGCAACATCTTACTCATCTACCGCTTTATTTGTGTTCTGTCTGAAACTTGTTTATTTTTAAAGCAAAACATACAGTACTGGAAGATGCATGTTTACATATCTCGGTCTAGCAAGTAATCAGTTTATAACTTTCATTTATTTTTGATGCCCTTTCATTTTATTGGGGTGTGTTGTTACAATGACTTTAGTCCTTTTTAGTCTACTAAGTGCTGGCTACTTCTGTCAGTTAAAAACTGGAAACAGATTCTACAATTTACATAGCCTTACCAAAAACGAACAATAAAGGTTTGGAAGAGCGTCTGCTGGCACTGATAAGTTTTCTATTTCTGTTGTGGCATTTGTATGATAGAGTCAGAATTTGGCAATTGAGTCAATTGAGTCAAATGAATGATTTAAGTTTGTATGAATCAAAATGATAAGATTGTCCCTGATGAGCGAGCCGAGGACAAGGGCAACAGTGGCAAGGAAAAACTCCCTAAGATGGCAGTAGGAAGAAACCTTGAGAGGAACCAGACTCAACAGGGAACCCATCCTCATTTGGGTGAAAACGGATTTTTGCCGGGATTGATCTGCATCATACTGTGTGAGACTGGAAGTTCAGTATAACAGGAGTTGTGTTTAAGCTAATATGGATTCCAGTTCGTTACTGGAGGCTCAGGTAGACGGTAGACTATAGGAAACGCCGGTCCTGAACTATCGAGCAACGGCAGTCATGACTCCTCAGCCAACAGCTGTCAGCATCAGCCGAGACCAGGACCATTTTCGTGGAAAAGTGGATCAATCAGAGTGGGGAGGACAGCATCTAAACATACCAGTTCACCATAATACTCTATGTCCATGAGTCCCCCAGATCTGCTCCTTTGTCTAAGGCAAATCCATTTACAAAAATGTTTGGCTAAAGAAATAGATTTTGCTATTAAATAGATGTTAAATAACATGATTTTTTAAAATATTAAATAAAATTAGTGTTCCATCTTTCATCAAGGTAGGAGTCATTTCGAATGTTTTTCAATTAGAAAAGCTCAGGAAGGTTCAGTGTTTAAATGTGTAAGGAGCAACACTCTGGGTAGAAGGTAAGCAAGATGTGAGTTGTGCCAGAGGAGCCAGTTTTTTTCCAGAATGTTTTGTTGCCACTGCTCGCTATACAGTGCAGAAAGATAAAAATAAACATTTACATTGAAAACAATAACTAGTTTTCATTCTTCCTTTAGCAACTAGAATCTCAGTTCTCTTTTGGGTCACACTCAGTGTTCCCGGTCACGTTTGACCGGATCATTTTATTCCATTATCCACAATAATACATACAGTGTACTGGATATTAGCATAGACTGTAATGCTGTATTAGATCTTTTTATCAGAATAACAACTTTTGTGATCCCCCCCCCCCCCATACTTGGGTCTGGGAAAGGAGTGTAAAAATGTGCTTGAACTCTGTTTGATTCACTAATTGTAGTCTCACCCTTTAATTTACAATGACTGGTCAAAAAAACCATGAATCACAAAATATTTATATAAGAAAAAAATACTTGTAATTTATTTCATGTGCTTAAATAAAATAAATGGGAAGTATTTATTTTTATTAATTTTTTAAATATAAGGCAAGTGTTTTACCAAGCGTTTGGCAAACAGAAGCTTGAAACCTCTTTGCTAGAAATCAAAGTTATACTGAGAAAAGTCTAATACAATCACACACAAATATATGCTTCTGTAGAGCATTCATACACCCTTTCCCAAATACAGCACACAGAGGGAACACATGGCAAAAGTCAAATTCCCATAACCTGTAACCCTAGGAAAGGCTTCAATATTAATTTAGCATCTATTTTTGATTCAGTCCCTCAACAATTAGTTAGCTGCGGCTATTCAAAAGTGGAATAAGTGGGGATATAAATAGAAACTTAAGGCAGTTACAGGACTGTCCAGAATGTCTATTTTTTATTCACCTCACCTTTTGACTACGTAGTACTGGTAATAATTTAAAACTACTTTTACTAGGTTATTACTGTCATGCTGGCATGAGCAAGGGATCGGATATAAATCTTGCATGACAAAGAATAGATTCACATGAACATTAGGCACTTATGCAATATATAGTTTATATAACAAATTAAGACAAAGAATATTGTGAATAAACAACGGCCCACCAAGTGTTGCATACCACCAAGCATTACAAACATTAACACTTATGTTATGGGATTTTAGGGGTATAATGGATCATTCTTGTGACCAGAATTTTAAGGACACAGCAGAATTATTTTACGTAATCTCCACTCCATAATGAATCTGCCTTCTCTGGACCTGACTGATTCATTTCAAGGCCCTGCAGGTTGGAGGTCTTATAGGATACCACTCACTGGTGCTAAGGGTTGCCCCATGTGGGCTGCTTAAAAATCTGTTCATGGTTAAAATATAACTAAGGATGGTTACTGAGAATAATTACATTAGTCAAAAATAAATAAATAAATAAATAAAAATCTGTCATTTTTGTTTGGACAGTTTAAGGACTGCACAAATTGTCTTGCACCTACGTCTCCATCAGTGCTCAACTGGTAATTAATAAGGGACTCAGTTATGTTAACTGAAACTGTTACACAACTGCACTTTTGACCTCAAAGTTACAGTGGGGATTTTATATATATATTTTATATATATATATATATATATATATATATATATATATATATATATATATATATATATATTTATTTATTTATTTTAAGGTATCGACCACATGACGAAGAGTTTTGAGTCTGGTTCCTCCTAAGGTTTTCCTCCACAGGCCAAAAAGTAAAAAAAAGTATGGCATCAAGCCTAGTTTGACATAATTGCACAGATATTAGATTTGCTTGTGATACCCTGCTTGCTCATCAACGGATGTTATCCCTTTGTTTATATGATTAAGCATAATTTGCTGCTGACCTCCCTTGACATCTTCCGATTAAATATCGACTTTGAAATCATTGTGGTTGGTAGCAGTTTGGTTGATTTTTCAAGTGTGGCAACCGCACATCAAGCCATTAGCGATTTAAACAAATTCATAAGGACATGAAAATGACTCTGCAGTGCATTTTGACACAAGCAATAAAGGCGTGTTATCACATAATGACATTTCAATAGCTGGCCATTAAAAACATTTAACAATGTTCTAATAAGCCCTAAATAAATGATAATGAAATCATCACTACCAACTTAAAGCAAAATTAAAATGATGGTACTGACATATTTACAGCTACGTGAAGACATCAATCACACACAAAAGCTGCACGCAGATGCATCTGCTGTAACATTAAACACTGGGGGCAGTGATATATTATTATTTAAAGAAGGAAATATATGTCAGTATTTACAGTGACATTAACATATTTGCATTGAGTTTAAGACAGAGAATAATCATGTAATCATGTAGCACTTATTTATAATCATAAGAACACTCAAAGGCTAATAAATATGGTTAAGAGAAAATCGTGTGCATATGCGAGAGATAGAGAGAGAGAGAGAGAGAGAGAGAGAGAGAGAGAGAGAGAGAGTTTCACAATCATACATGCAACATAATCCCATTTTATATTATGGATCTTTATTTTTCAGTTTCTTTTCTTCTCTTCTTCTTTTGTATGAATAATGATTTTTTTTATTGTACTTTCTCCATTCATTATTATTATTATTGTTATTATTAATAATAATAATAATAATAATAATAATAATAATAATAATAACATTGTTGTTATTATTATTATTATTATTATTGTTGTTGTTGTTGTTGTTGTTGTTGTTGTTGTTGTTATTAGTTGTAGTAGTAATAGTTATGTGAAAAAGTTTGCTTTTTGCTTTTCCTGCTTCAGGAAAAGCAAAAAGCAAAGGTACTTCTTCTTCAGTAGTTTTCATCCCTAGCTTCACTTTATGTTTGACTGCAAATTTAAATGCATTTACTATATAATCTGTTTATTTCAGTTTTTATGTCATGACTTGATTCTGAGCTCCGGCAGTACGAGTGTGTGCAGGAGCAGTCCTACATTACACATAATATTGCAGTTCGATTTGTAGGATTATCTCCTTATTAAGTATGTTAACCTCTGAATGTTGCCATGAATATAAATAGTAATGCACAGTTTAGTGTATGAATAAACTCAACGCAGATATTGTAATTTTTCTCTGTCCTAATAGAGTATACAGAACCTAAGCCATGCAGGTTAAGGTGTATGGTGTATGCGCGGTGGCGGGCATCGCGTGCATGTGCGTGCAAAACCATGCCCTTATTTTCAAAATCTTACTCCAAGTGAAAAGTTGGCAGCTATGCCACACATATTTTAAGAATAAGAATTATAAATGGTCAATTTGTCATCTTATGAAATTACCAGAAATTATCAAATCCCAGACATTTTAGTTTAAAATATTTTTATTGTGCATTGGACTTTAACACGCAATATATATTTAAATTGTGTTAATTATTCCTGTTTTCCTTAAAATTTCACTTTGTTCAGTTTTGTCATTCCTTCCATCTACTGTACATTTTATACAAGTTTTTTGGCTGCCGAATGTTGACAAACAGGTAAGGAGGTAATAAAAACTGATAATGACACCACAAATGTGCTAAAAATAAATAAATAATGACTTGATAACGGCACATATGGATCAATACCAAGGCATTAATGAGGCATTACTGTCAGGAGGGGGCAGACAACATTTTTGAACATTCTCAAATTTTTCTGCCAAAAAAATTTGATAATGAAAAAATTATATTTTTTCTCCCCAAAAAATAATGATGCTGTCAGAATTCATACCGAGCCCCAAAAGAAGCCATCCTCCACCGAACTCTCCAGAGGTTGTAAGGAATTTGCATATGTCTAGATTTGGAAGCATATTCGCCTTAGTGGAATGGCGGTATTACATCTTGGATCTTGGACTTTATTTAAAAGATACTAATCAGCAATTGCACCTGTTAAAAGCATCTCATTCCTGACGAATTACATTTATAGTGGTGACATTTCAGTTGTGATCATATTGTAAATATAATTTCTTGCACAGCTTGTTGTGATAATATCGGAATAAAATTTAAACAGGAAGACAATTATGCTGGCATTCAACTAATTTAGCAGCTAAGTTGTACAGAAATTTGGATAAAACTGAGAATGGTTCCTGTTTTAAAGTTGCTATTGTGGTGTAATGATGGAATGTTAATAAGGGTTTCAGTACAGTTTTAGCTGACAGTGCCACACTAAGAGGACAAATATAAAGAAAAATTTATAGGAGTGACTACAGATCCAAATAAGTACTGTAACGTCTGCAACCTTTCATTATAGGTTTTCTACTTTTGTGGAGCCAAGTGCAACAGCACCACCAACAGCTTAAAAAAAAAAAAATAATGGATTGAAAATTGAGTAGGCCCAGTGGCTGACTTCTTCCCAACCAAGACTATAGATTCATGCAACCTATTGTTGCCAGTTGGGGTAGGTGACTGCACAGAATGACTAAAAATCTATATGTAAAATACACAGTGTCCAATCAAAGCACAATTTAGGGACCAAAAAAAAAGGTAAAATTTTGCCAAAATTCTGATTTATACATATCAAACACAATTTCCTAATTCTTTGGTTTTTGATTGTATAAAGCTGATTTGCGACAATGACCACTGCTGACACCACTATATAAAGAAAAATGAATTTAATTGTAAATTACAGTAAATTAAGTGTTTTGTTTTTACTATAATTTATGTTCTAAGGAATCATTGCAAGAATCCATTCGTGACTGCCTTTAAAAAGTAAACATCATGAGTGCTGCTTCATCGCTCCCTTCATCAAATGTAATAGTTTCCCTTTACATAATTATAATTGCTCTGTTGATATGATATCATGTATGTTGAAAAGTTATATCTGCTTTTTCCTTATTAATGCTTTTAAATGTTTCTGTACCCAGCATGATTCATTGGTCCTGTACAGACGTGGGTAGTAATAAGTTATGTTTATGTTATGTGATACATTTACTTGAGTAACATTTTGGAAAAAAAAAAAATCATACTTTACTTTTTACTTTTACTTGAGTAGATTTGTGAAGAAGAAAAGCTGCTCTTTCTTACTTCGCTACATTCGGCTACACTCATTACTTTTCTAACCAGTTATTCTATACAGTACCTGCAGCCAGTAGATCTACTGCATGACTGTTTCACCAATCAGACGCAGCAACGATCATCACATGACTCCATTTGACCAATCAGCCGCAATAACCATAACAACATCTCCAGCTGGTGTTCTATAAATTCATCCTACCTGTGAATCCGTCCTACATACGCTCACTGCGCATGAGCAAACAAAAATTTCCGCATCTTTCTTTAATTTTGCTGAACGCCCATAAATCCGTGCTGCTACTAGTGGGATCTTGCGGTTAGTGTACGATCTTGAGGTGAGTATAGAATGCTTTTTTTTTTTTTCATGTTTGTGTGATTATATGTTAATTTTAATTACATATGATGTTATTTTGACAGTCTATGTATATGTAAGTATATTTTAGTACAGAATTAATCGCCAACACACGTGGTGTACATTTTTATGCATCCCAAAAAATATGATGCATGTTTCGCTTGCAAAAGAACGTGTGTGTGTGTGTGTGTGTGTGTGTGTGTGTGTGTGTGTGTGTGTGTGTGTGTGTC
>JAAGKR010001727.1:61258-104173 GCA_011419295.1 Clarias macrocephalus
ACACACACACACACACACACACACACACACACACACACACACACACACACCACACACACACACACACACTAATACTGCATATAATTATTAGAATAAAAAAAATAATAAATTCGGACATTGCGATTGAAACAGTTACTCAGTACTTGAGTATCTTTTCACCGAACACTTTTTTACTCTTTCTTGAGTAATATTTTGGATGACTACTTTTTACTTCTACTTGAGTAATATTATTTTGAAGTACAGCTTCTCTTACTTGAGTAAATTATTTGGCTACTCTACCCACCTCTGGTCCTGCAGGTTGCACCGACGAGACAGCCTGAGGGACTGTCGTTCTTAGGACGAGGGACAAGTTTTGTGTTTTGCCAGCATCTGTTGTCCCACAGGCATCAATTGCTTGGAGGTAAGCCAGCGCTGCAGTGGCATTACTAAACACACAGCATAAGAGAATTCTAGAATTTTACTACAGCCAAATTTGGAGTTCATGTTTTAAACACCCTAAACGTTATTAAAAATAGCTTGTCACATGACCAAAAGCTGGCAAATGTCTCCATCTCAAAACTTCTTTCTGGCAAACAGAAAGAACAGTTTACCTCTGTTAAAAAGTGCCGGGCACTAGATCCATCCATTTAAAAAAAAATCCATTAAAAGGCTGTTAAATTGTCTCTTGACAAATACAGGATGTCCACACATACCATACATACATGCATGCATACACACATATGAGAGGTGTTCAAGTCAAACCAGGACTTGTGATAACGTTTCTGGTGAATGAAGGCATAAAACCATTTACAGAAGATTTCAAGTGTAGTGCAGTGATGCGACTCTTACCTGCAGTAAAACATTTTAATAGTGTAAACATTTTAAAGAAGACAGTACGTCCGTGAATAACAACACTGTCCAAGGTGACTCGGACACTCTGTGAGCGGAATGCATGATGCTTTTAAATTTATGGATATCTTGTTGCCACCTTGTGGAAGAGACGCAGGTGTCTGGGGAACTGTACACACAATCATTCAGCAGCACCACTTTCTCCTTACAGGAACCTGGCTGGGAGTTATTGCCATATCACCTACACAGTCCTGACCTTGTTCCAAGCCATTTCCACATGTTTGGGCCATTAAATGAGTGCCTGGGAGACCAGCATTTCAGACATGAAGCAGGCAGACGGATCAGGCCTCCAGGGTACTGAAAAAACTTTCTACCTTGATGGTATCCAATCACTAGTGAAACACTGGGATAAGTGTATTTGTGTAGCAGAGGATTATGTAGAGAAACAAAGGGACTGTTTAGTCTTATATTAGAGTGTTTAACTTTTTTTTTCTGTTATTCTGCTCAGTAAAATGTCCCACTTGTTATCATGTACATAAACACATACTGTACATACATACTGTACATAAATCCAAACATCTTTTTGTTTCCTTTTTTATCACAACATCACACACATGTACAAATCATTATCTGAGATTATCATCTGAGACAAGTTTCAGCACCTAACACTAATAATATTTTCAAGTGCCAGGTAAATTTGATGGACTTATGCCAAATTTAGAACAGCACCGCCACAGATGGATGGACAGCTGGACTTTTCTCAAAACAACATCTGTTGAGAATTTCTGTCTTAACGTCAAACATTTTCACACAAGATTATAAGGGAAGACTTGTGCATAAATACAAATATACATGCATGCACATGTACAGGCCTTAAACAATGTGATAGTAATTGTATGCATTGTGAATTTGCAATGAAAAATGCTCTTAGTGGGATTTGTGTGGATAATACAATGCTGCATGTATTATGGGTTGAGATTTGGATTGCTTGCAAGCAAAGTAGGAAATAATTCACATTATATACACTGGATGTTTAAATATGTAAGATAGACTGAAAAATGCAGGCAGCACAGTGATATAATGCTTAGCACCGTCACCTTGCACCTCCAGGGTCCAGGGTCGATTCCCGGCCAGGTTCAATTGCCATTTCTGTGTGCATGGAGGCTCCAGGCCCCCCACGACCCTGAACACAGGATAAAGTGGTATAGACGATGAGTTAGACTGAAAAATGCATGTTTACAAAGTTTGACACAAAACCAACAATGCATTATGTGTCTTTACTGCTGCAATTCATAAGCCTTGGATAACTGTGTAGCATCCAAGTTTTACTTTAACATTTTATCATTGCTGTGTTTCTAATCAATAAAAGCAAGAGTTTTATGAGTTTATTTTTCACCTTTACACGCTATTGGTTTACTTTGTTTCTTTATCAATATTTATCAGTATATCATACAGAAACAAAGCTGTCATATGAGAGCTTCACTTGTCATTTCCTGAACATGGCTGCCAGCAAACTCAGCATCTGAACATGCCTCTAATTTAGGTTTTCATATATACAAGCTTGTCACAACTATTGTGCATTGCATTAAATATGCTAATGTCCTTAGGGGGAGTTGTGGAGAGAGGTGGTAATGCACATGCAGATGGTTAAACCAGATTACAATTAAGTATCTTACTGCACTAGGAAATGTCACTCAGACCATGATTTCAGTGGTCTTTTACGGTCATTTTTTTTCACACTGTACAAGTTGATGCCGATAAATATTGCCTAACATGTCTTGTAATGCAATATAATTCGTGTCAGATTAAACCAAAGATCCTTACTATGTTCCCCCATGCCGTGTGCCCAGCAACACTGTGCAGGTTTGTAGGTCTTCAGTTGGAATTCATAAAAAAAATTCTTTTATGGAGGTATTCAGCTGCTGGAAAGTGTGTCACAGTATTTATTCTAAAATCACCAATCTCATCTCATGACCAAAGATAATTCTTTGCAATGTGTGTGCTACAGCTCCAGGAGAAATCTGGTCGAATATCATATAATGTAAGCCTGGCTATAGTGAGCAGTTGTTCCTGTATTAAAATAGAGCCCCTAAAGCAAAATGAGAGCCTCAAACCCTTGGTGGCAGCCCATATGGACATTTTAAAAATGACTTCCTGCTGAAGAAGAACTCTGGTAGGAATTAAGTTAGCATGCAAAATAGTTCCTCTCTGCAACCTTCACACATTGTTCTTTGACATTACAGAGAAAATCCCAGAGCACTTATCAAACCTGATGCAGGCACCATACCTGCCTGCTCACAGAAGATGTTCTTCTTAAAATAATTAAACAAACGTTCTTCTGGGGCGCAAATTGCCGGGTATAGGAAATAGATATAGGAAAAGGATAAGCAGTACTAATACGTAACACTAGTTGTAGTAAAACGGGGTAAATAAAACCCATTTAGTCCTTACAGCTTGGGGCTGAATTGTATCAAAGACTAATTATTCATTATCTCACATTCTTATATATTTTGCCAGATGTCAAAATTATGAACTAGATATATCAGGGTGGGTAATGCCTTTAATTAGATTATGCCATTAAAATATATGCTTGGTATAAATGATATGCCTGTGCTGCCTTGAACAGTTACCACAATAACATGCTATTATAACAAATATTGAGTGGCTTGTGTTTATCTGTTCAATACTTTAATCCCTTTGTTTTGTGGATACGTAGGTGTGTTATTAACCTTACACCAACCCACTTACGTCTGCCAAATCTCACATCACATCTGTCATTGGTTTCTAAAGAACAGTTTTAAACGTTTCAACTCTGGGAGCTCTGGTTGTCGCCAGCTTGGCAGGAGCTGACTCAACCTAAACCCCATTAATCCAAAAATGGGCAAATTGGCAAAACAGATGGAGTCTGGCTGTTGGATGGATCATGCTTACTTACCTCAGTTACCACAAGTTAGCTAGCTTAGCTTTAACCCAGCCAAAATGTTATAGTAGTTAACATTACTTTATATACTGTTGTTACTTTTATTGATCTCTGTTACCCATACCCTACACGTCATCCCATGTCAACTCTTACATGTCATGTATTAAGTTAACCTATAACAATTATGAGTATGTGAGGGTGCTTGTGATATGCACGGATGGAGATGGCGTTGGATTATTAATTAAGTAACTTAATGGAAATGAAGAAATCTGAAAACACAAAATAAACAGAGCTCTGCCGTCTACGCGAGAGCGGACGGGGCTTTGGAACCTGAAACAAAAACTAACATCCTCTTGAGGCGTTCGTACTTACTGAGGATTTATAGAGAGGGGTTTGTGCTTTGTGCACTTTAACTGAAACTGAGCACGCACGCTAAACTGATGCGTGCCGCTGTCACGGGTACTGTTTGCGGGACAAAGGAAAGGCATAGTGGCAGAGGTGATGTGAACAGAAGTCTTTAATGAATACAAAACAGGGAACAAACGGAACAGAACATGAACTTAAACCAGGGAGAAACTAAACATGGAGCTACACAGACTGGGGGTTACCGACAGGCTAGGAGACAGACAAAGGCTAGGAGAACACGGAACCAGGAGAACACGGAGCCAGGAGAACACACAGAACTAGAAGAACATAGAGCTGGGAGAACATAGAACTAAAAGAACACAGAGCTTGGAGGAAACACAGAACTAGGAGAACACAGAACTTGACAGCAAACCAAACCCAACAGTAACCCAAACCGAACAGATGCAAGACAAGGACAAACTGAACACAGGAACATTTATAACCAAACTAACGAGCAACCTCGGTTCAGGTGAGCGCCACATCACCTGACCGAGGTGCATTCTGGGGAATGAAGTCCAACATAAACTACAAATGAAAACAAAAGAAAACCAAAATGGAGTCTGTGGGCGCTTTGGCGCCCTCTAGTGGTATCCCCTGACAGCCGCGTTCTCTTTCACTGGCGTTTTACACAGACAGATGCTGGGGCATTATTGGAGGCTCAAGTATGTTATAAGAAAATTCTAGTCATGAACTATTGAGCGACTGCTCAATAGGAAAAAGAGGCTACAATTTGCATGAGCTCACCAAAATTGGACAGTTGAAGACTGGAAAAATGTTGCCTGGTCTGATGAGTCTCGATTTCTGCTGAGACATTCAAATGGTAGAGTCAGAATTTGGCGTAAACAGAATGAGAACATGGATCCATCATGCCTTGTTACCACTGTGCAGGCTGGTGGTGGTGGTGTAATGGTGTGGGGGATCTTTTCTTGGCACACTTTAGGCCCCTTAGTGCCAATATGTATGTGTGTGTGTGTGTGTGTGTGTATAGCACAGCCACATAAAGGGCAGTTTATATAGAGGAAAGTAAGCCAGAACCACAGAGGATTTACTTCAAATGCAGGTCCCCTGTAGACTGGTGATAAGCACTCTTCAGTGTCAGTGCCGAAATCCGAGATCCTGCTCAGGCTACTGACCACCAAAAGAAAATAAATTACACAGATTACCATGAATTTTAGTTTGTAGATTAAAAAACGCAATGAATTAATATTGTTTTAATTTCATATAAGCAAAATTGTGTTGGAATCATTTGTTCAACAATATCCCAACATTGGTGCAATGTAATTTAATCCAACTCACTCACTCCCTCTTATCTAACACTTATCCTGTACATAGTTGCATGGAACCTAATCCAAGGGGGCTCGAGGTACAAGGTGGGATACACCCTGTCTGTTGCAGGGTACAAGCACATACACACATTCACACACTATGGGCAATTTGGAAACGCCATCTGTCATGTCTTTAGACTACAGACATTAGAAATTCAACTGGAGCCAAGTTACTTTGCTTTGAGTTAGTCATACAACCTTGTCCTACACTTTTACATGGTAGTAACTTGAAAATAAGACATTCTTCTTGTCAGGAGTTTGAGGCCATGACATACGTAGTTCGGTATGAGCAGTAATATGGACATATTAAAATACAATATCTAGTTTCATTAGACATTTTTACAAATTGTTATATTTTTATTTATTGAGATGTATAAGATAAAAAAAAAGTTATCCCTAATGAAAGTATCCCTCACTCCTAATTTGTGTAAATAATAAAAATAATTGTGCAAGCATAGCATAACAAACTTCACCTTTCAACAACTAGTCAGCATTTATATATTGAATTGTCATTTGTACCAGTAGGACTCAACTGTTTCCAGCCATGGATACTTGCAAGTTTTGACTGATCCTCACGCGTATAACAAGGTGGTGTGACATTTTTTTTTTATTATTATTATTACTTTAATATCCCTTTCTCCCAGTGCCTTCTCTTTAATTAAAAAACATGTTAGCATTTGTCTAATAGCTTACTAGTATGCATGACTTCATACTAATAGCAAAGTCATTTTCCTACATTGTCTGAAATGTTTCCTGGGCTCCACTATAAAGAAGAGAATGACATGTTTGCTGGAAGTTCAGGAAGAAAGTGAATTACTATAGTATAATGTTGCTAAAATGTTTACAGCTGGTAGAAGCAAGGGAAAAAATCTTAATATTCTTGTCTTTTATAATATATGATGTATATATTTTATATAATAAAGATGTATAATAAAAATCTAAATGAAAATTCATGTTCAGGTGAGATAAAAAGTTAAAGGGGTGTTATGACATCTTACCATAAAAGAAGTTCAAGGAAGCACTAAAATCTCAGATATGCAATACCATTACAATACTATGGTGGCAGAGATGTGCAAAACAAAATAAATTCAAAAACATAAACCAAAAACAAAATAACAAAATAAAAAATTAAATAACAAAACTGAAAACAAAAAATTAACATTTCAGTCAAAAGATAGGGATAGTTTGAGAATTAAATTCATATCGCTGATTGAAAGAAACATTTGTCACTCAAGGCATACAAGACGTACTGCAGCCTTCCCACATTTAAATGTCTGTGAGGCTGCAGTACTTCCTGTATATTTAGAGTGGCAGATATCTTGTCCAATCTGTGGTAAAAGTTTCATTAGCAAAGCACACCGATCTTTTTTGTTTTGTTGATTCTTAATGCTGATTGGACGAGACATCTGTAATTGTAATTGTCAAAATTAAAACATAAAAAAGCTTGAAATGGTTCTCTTCACATGTAACGAATCCAGAATATATGATTTTTTTAACTAATCTAATAATTTTAATGATGCTACCAATTATGTTAATATAAACCAGGTTTATAGAAATTTCCAACATAATTTAAAATCTAGTATAATAGAAATATCAAGAATTAAAAAGACAAGCGTTTGAAAAGACAAGCATTTGGTTTAAAGCTTTACAAGTTTCAACAATGAAAAATTATAATAATCATCTAGCTGGTGTGTGAAAGCATTCTTTCAATTAATTGTGAGGCTTACAAATGACAAATTTCAAACAATTTAATGTTCTCTTTAGTTCTGTTTGCCAGGCACAGAGCTTACAGTCAGAATCTGATTTATTGACTGAGAATGTTTACACATAAGTATAGACATAAAAATAACAACAATGTGAAACATTTCTAACATTTAAGACAACAATATACAGAGACTGCAAACCCACAATTCCGCAGCGCAAGAGTGACGCTCGGTGTAAAAATAAGAGGCCCATGCGTGATACATGATACTCAGCACTCGTAAACCAACACTTGCTTGTTTTTTAAATAAAATTTTATTTTAAATATCTTTGCGGAATACTCGTAAATCACGTTACTCGCAATCCAAGGTTCCACTGTATTGGGTTAATTAATAAAACATTAGACCAACATCATTTCATCAAAACAATTCTTTCAAAAACAATGATTCTTGTGGTTTGACCATATAGCCTTATGGTTCCTGCTGTGCTCAAACCTGCTGTAAAAAAAATTATAAACCAACACTAATAAGAATTGAGCATTTAACAACTGTGTTTTCTGAATTTTATTATCCTGCACATTACATCCCCATTCTTTGATCAAGGTCATTTCTTGGCTTGATGAAATTGGTTTGGAAATGCTTAAAAGGAGTGCCTAATGCAATTTGCAGCACATAGGAAAAATATAACTGTTTGCTTCTGAGTGCTCCTTTGCCCAGACTAATGCATCGCTGGGAATTTCATGTGCTTTATACAGTAAAGTATGTGTCCCACAGGAGGTGTATTATGCCTTGGACAAATAGCATTTTAATTACAGCCCATCAATATTGTCTTGAGTGTATTCAAATTCACATTTTTAATGGTATGTGTGAACATTAAGGAAATTTGTTTTCCAATGAAGTCATATATATATAATTTTTTTTCCCTCTGTGTTCTGAGTGGTAAACATTGTTTTTCTACATTTTCACATCTTACAAGTCATTACATGTAATATTGGATTAATATATTCACATTTTTCAATTAAAGCAATTTAATCAATTGAAATGATAAATAATAGAAATCTTCAGCTCTTTAGACAGATAAGCTTAGTGACTGTTTTATGCACAGGAAGAAATATAAGACATTGCAAATATTTTCCATGACTGGATTAAGTTTGCCATATGAGGGTTCTTATGTGTGTTTGCAATAAGAGGGGGCTTAAGGTGTGGACATTGTTACATGGCAAGTACACAATATATGTAGGATTCATCTGGTTCTTTGCTTTCCTCTTTAGAGGATCTTTAGATTAACATAATACTGCACATTACCACAACAATTCAATTCTAATTTAAAAAAACGGCATATACAACAACTGTTAAAGTGTGTATAATTTGGGGGGTTCTTCTGTGTGTGTATGAAGGAATCATTGAATGAAGTGAATAGATTAAGCTTTTGCCTTGAAAATTTGCTTAATTTGTGAGGAAAAACCTGATTGACTGAGTTAATATCCAGTTTACGCTGTAGATGCTGTAATAGCTGCTACTGATATTTTTGCAGAGCATCGTTCGCCATCTGCTTTGCTGTGATCATTAATTGTGAAATTTGCCCAGATCACGATTCAAGGTTGACTGTTATCTAGAGTAAGCAGCGCTGCAAGTGGCATAGAGCATGTTTTGGACTGCTATCTGTGTAACCCAAACCCTGATAAAAATTAGTTAGACATTTTAATACAATATTTCTGAAGGATGTTTTAAATACCTCACTGTGTTGATGTCTTGATCTAAATTAGGTTTCAAATAAAGCAGTGGTTCTTTTAGCTCCTTAATCTCCATATGCGAACGATTATGTAGTTCTGGAGTGCCCTGTTTTTACGGCTTATAATTTTTATTGTACGCTGCCTGTACAAATCCATATGCTGTGTCTGAAATTGACAATTCATATTATTTTAATAGAACCTTAGGTCTTTTCAGCACCTCATTGTGATCCTCTCAAATCACATTACAGCAGGCGCACAGCCCTGCTATAACAATCATAAAACCTGATTGCTAGGGAGTTTGGACAGAAGAGCTCTGATTGCTTTCTCACTTTGTTCAGACTAAGAGCTATTTGAAGCACATCCATACAAATTATATCAGCAGGTCGACAGAATTTAGCTCAACTTTTCATTGTTTTAGTCATCCATGCACATTCTCATTCATATTACTGTAAAATGTCAGATTAAATCTAGTGCAAAAATGCAGGTTAACTATATACAAACATTAAAAGCTTTTTGTAGGAAGTCAGAAAAAGCAGAGCCCTGTGTCAAGATGAAGACCTTTTGCTCGGGGTACACCACAGACATGAGGCGAGGTCTTACGGAAAATATCTACAATTTGTTTTTGGACTCCTCGGTGGCATCCAAGCCCCACCCAGCTGTCTTTTGGTGGGCCACAGGTGTGATCATGCGATGTCTGGGTGACTCTCCTGACTGGAAATGGAGACCTTAACATTGAGTCAGTGGCTTTTTTCTTTTTGGTGGCTGTGTCACATATATGCATACATGCAAGCACAACATGTTTGCTCACATATATACACACACACTCAAAAATACACATATACAAGTTTACTGTCTCTTCTTGTCCCGAGCATCTACACATCTTAGGGAGTTTCTGATCAGTTCATAAAAAGAGAGATGTCTTTCAGTGGGTGTCTTCAAATCTCAAATCTGACACATGGTACAACCAGTATTGATGTACACTGGACAACTTATAGACATAAAATATTTACTCGATACTCACCCCTAATTAGATGTGAATTTGAGGTTACATCAGAAGACATGTAGCTTCAAGAGATATCAGAGAGCCAGCTTCAGTTTTGCTAAAAAAAAAATAAAAAAAAAAACTTTAATTCCAGTCTCCAGCACATTCTATCCTTCTGCTGAACTTTTGCATGGAACATTCTTGAATTATATTCTTATTGGTCTTGTTTTTCACATAACAGGTTAATAAACCTCTTCTTTAGAATGGTGTAGCTCCCTGAATTCAGTGAATCAGCAGATTCCACTGAGCACATACAGTATCAAAGTCACTAAATAATAATGTCCTCCAGGTTTTGCTCGTCATTGCACTGTCACGTTTTTTTTTATTTTTTTAATCTCATTTCCACTGCCAGATCCTAAAATCTTTATTCCAGTTCAATGTAGGTGCTCAGTTATACTCATCTCATAATCCACATCCATAAGGCTGCACAGCAACACAGATGATGAATCATGTGTTTGTTCAACTCATACATTTTAGCAAGATGAAGTTGTGCATCAAATGTACCTTAATTGATGGCTTAGATTTAACAATTACGGATTAAGAACCCTTTTTAATACAAGTTATGATTCCTTGATGAGAAAAGTATGAGAATTCGGATGAATATTATGTATATGGCACATAGGCTCCTGTTACAACATATCAACTTTATTATTTGAACTATCACATGAGATGACTGTTAGATCTTTACATTGTCCCCATGATGGCTCCTAGAAAAGAAATAAAGCAAAAAATTTAAATCTTCCTCTGATCTGTTCATTGTATTCATTGTGGATTAGATGAACCAAAATTGTACTTGCTGCTATTTAACTGTAATGCACTTGCTGTCTTTTCTCTTTCATAATGATTGTCTCTGTTTTCACCCAAGACAGGTTGTAATAAACTTTCTTTTTCTTGTACATGAGCCTTTTCTTGTGTAAAATGGAAGATATGCAGATAGTGTTCGGGTTGTTTACATCCCAAGGGTGATTTTTTTATTAAACACCCTTTACCGGTTTCATCTGATTATACCTGAAAGAATAGGAGTTCTATTCTAATATCACTCACTCATCATCTATACCGCTTAATACACACATATTCAGGGTCACGCGGGGCCTGGAGACTATCCCAGGAGACTTAGGGCACAAGGCGGGGAATCCCATGGACAGGGTGCCAATCCATTGCAGGACACACACACATACACACACACACACACACACACACACTCACTGGCCAATTTGGGAATGCCAATTAACCTAACCTACATGTCTTTGAACTGTTGGATTAGAAATAAACATAAACGTAAGAAATAAAAAACCCATTATGTTTATGCCCATACAGAGAATAGCATAATCTATAGAACTACACTAATTATGCCTGGGCCTGGTATTTATACAAAAGTGATGCACTCCATATTACCAATCAGATTCAGGAATTCAAACAAAATTTGTCATAAAATGGCTTATTACTTTACTAACTTCTGGAAGAAAACAGAGGTCAACCATGAACCTGGGTTTCAGGAAGGAAGGCAGGAAGGAAGGCTCTTTGTCTGATTAGTGGATTATTTGTAGATTTTTTAATGCTGTCTTAGAATAAGTTGCCGCCACTTCCATTATAATGTCAAGTTTCACTTTCATCTGTTTCAGGCTTCCTTTTCTTACTCAAATGAAATCTTTGATGCATCATTGATTGCTTTTTTAGGACAGTGGTAAATGCGTGCCTACAAGTGTTAACCTTAATTCTGAATGAAACCTCATCTCATACACATTGTCTTCAACTATTAAAATAGAGCAAATTAAAATATCTATTTCAATTCTATTAAAAATACATTTGTTTTTTTTTTTTTTTACTTTTCATCTCTGTAATATAGAAGAGTCTTCCTTGTATTATGATTTATAAGTTGGTTGAAAGACAGTGTTACAGTTCACCTTGGACCCTCCAGAGATAGATTGGAAAGATTTGCCTTTATGCTCCCCTTGACTTTCGTTGTGCTGCAATTTATATCTTTTCAGGGGCAGAAGATTACCACCTAAAACACAGAACAAGGAACAAACAAATTGTTCAAAATTACAGCTTTGAGCAGAGAATTAAACTTAATGAGCCGATGCCAAAAATGGCTGTTCTCATACAAGCCCCTTGAGACAGTTTGTTTCAACTGACCTTGTGTGAAGTACACAACACTCTCTCAATATTCTTTTTTTTTTCTCTCCTGCGTTTAGTAACACATGGTTTACTCAAATCCTGGGGTGCTTAACCTTATATTGCTGGATATTTTTCCATTATGATATTAACAACAACAATTTACCAATAAAGATTTTTTTAAATGTTACTGTGTGTTTATAAGCAAATATATCACATGAAGTTACAGGCACTGGTGGCTCAGTGGTAGGTGTTTCGCCTGCCATGCAAAAGGCCCGGGTTCGATTCCCAACAACCGGATGAAGTGTCTGTCCCAAGCCCAGATAAAATGGGAGGGTAGCATCAGGAAGGGAATCTGCACTGTAAAACCTGTGCCAAGCTTGTGTACGGGCCGGATTGTCTGCTGTGGTGACAGCAGCAACAATTTATAGGGCAGTGGTGGCACAGAGGGCTAAGGCACTGAGTTATTGATCGGAAGACTAGCAGTTCGATTCCCAGCTCAACCAGCCTGCCATTGTTGGGCCCTTGAGCAAGGCCCTTAACCCTAACTGCTCCAGGGGCGCTGTACCATGGCTGACCCTGCGCTCTGACCCCAGTTATGCTGGGATATGTGAAGAAGGAATTTCACTGTGCAATGTATGTGTGGCAAATAAAGGTTTAACTTAACTTCATATTCTGCTCTTACTGGCGGAATGGGCCATCAATGAAGATTGGCCACCAAGCTGGTCAAATTTAGCCATTTAACCTCCAACACTAAATTGGCCAGTGTTTCAGTTTCATTGTCATTTTAGTTCATACAGTATATATATATATATTTCTATTTCTATTTCTATTTGGATTTTATGAATGTGGCGGTTCAGTTTTCAATCTCTGTGGCAACGGCTACTGATTGTAGTCAATAAATCACATGGTCCATGTCCATTAAGAAGCTTTACTGTAATCATACATCCAGGTGTGTGTGTGTGTGTGTGTGTGGTTTTCTACAAATGAACAATAATAACAAAGAATGAATATACATAAAATACAAACTGTGCACTTAAAAGCAGTAACAGTAATATTTCAATAATATGGATAATACAGCAACATATGAATAAGGTCAAATTTATCAGAATCAGGAAGATATAAATCACTTCAGATTTTTATATATTAATATATTCACTTTAAAGTAACCTGTTAGATAAACAAACTGAACATTGTCTTATATTCTTTGTAACCTTACAATAAATAAATTAAGTAACGAACATATGAAACAATATTAAGTTACTTACTTCAGAATTTACGCACACAGTATGATAAAGTAGACTGAAAATGGGACCAGAACTGCACAGAGATTGCTACAGAACCATCTAGAAAGTTAGCCGCTTTGGTATGTGTCTGGGCGTGTCCTACTTTTAACCAATTAGATTACAGCAATTGTAAGCGCAGTACCTTAAAGTGTCCAAAAGGTGGCACTGTTGTCATAAAGTTAGGCCTTGTGTAACTCTTGTCTTTGACATTAAACACAGCTTTATGAACTCGTCCGTCTAATCCAGGAATTACTTTGGCTACAGTACCTACTTACCATAAAGCCTCTAATTAGTTGAAAATTCAGGAGCACGTTCTCTGATTGGTCAATAACTTAAAAACACTGATCAAAAACATTTATTTTGCATTTACAGTATTTTGGGTAAGCAGGCATGCATTAATGTCAAGCCCTGGCTATCTAGTTTACCAAGTAATTTATCAACATGTGACTTCATCACCCAGAGATCCAACATGCCCCTGTTTAAATTTTCTAGCATAACTAATCTGCTCTAGTCTTGGGCTAGGGTAACTTTTGCGCCTAATTAGATCAAATTCAAATGCTCCCACTCTTTGAAGGTTTGTGTTTGTATAAGGACTGGCATTGCATTTTTTTTTTCAAGCAAGATTAGATAACAATTCAATTCAAGGTACATTAAAAACTATGTATAAGCAAATGCCCCAGATAAAAGTCCCAGCTAATCCAAACACAAAAGTCAAACACAACTAGGCTTAATTACAATATGTTTAGGTTAAAAAGATTTAATTCAGTCACCTAAGGCTTTGATCACAGCACACAAAGAGGTCTGAATGTACAGGCAAAATGTTATTTAAATGTACTGTTTGCAGCAAATTATTACATTGATGGGCTGTAGAAGGAAAAAGTGGAGTTGTGATAAGTCCAATTAATGGAATGACTGCTATAAAGTCAAACATAAGAACTTTACCTTTGAAAAGAATCGCAACAGAGCAGTGTTTCTGTTAAGTGTGTATGTGTGTGTTTGTGTGAAGGTGAGAAGAGGAGGGGTGTGTGTGAAGACGAGAGGAAGGGGAAGGAGCACGCTGTCCAATGACAGACGCACACACACAAAGTGCAGTGCCGGCTGACACACAGAGAGAGAAAACGGATCTTTAACCTCTCTAATAAGACTTGCTTTTACTTTACATGTGCGCTATAATAAATAGTACACACACGAAAGAACTAAATAAAAGATATTTTACGTGCACACACATGGTCACAGTGTTATAGTTAACAGTACATGCATGCACGGATGTTGATTATACCATTGAGAGAAACACACTAAGACTGGGCAAGGGAGAGGATTACCCACAGTTCCACAGCACGTGAGAGAGAAAAACTATTGGCTCGACTATTGGCTCAGTCAGACGCTTGACGTCAAAACAAGAAGCACATGCATGCCACCTGATACTCGTTATTCGTAAACCAAGACTTGGTCGTTTTTCAAGACAAAGTTTATTAAAACATTTTGTTCGTCTTGCGGAACACTCGCAAACCGCATTACTCGGAATCTGAGGTTCCACTGTACTATTAAATATATTCCGGTTTCCTTCCAGGTTGAACTGTTTTGTTTATATAGTTTGCATGCCTTTCTAATAAATGTGAATGCTGTGCACTTACTTAAGACAGAGGACTGGAAATATTTACAGAGCTCAGATCCTTTTTAGGAAAGATTAATTTTTTTCTTTTGTGTTTACATCCTGGTAAACAGTTGTGCATTGTCTGCAGGTATAATGAGAGAATATGGTTACCACAATAATCTTCCAGCCTTCAGTTGGACTCAGGCTCAAGAGTACTGCAGAAAATACTACAGAGATCTGGCTACCATGACCACAACTGAAAAACACCAGAGACTTATAAACATTTGTGTCCAATATATCTGGATTGGGATGTACAGAACAGATACAGCCCAAAACATCTGGGTCTGGTAAGATGGAAAACCATTTTCTTTTTTTAAATGGAAATATGGCACACCTTTAGGGACTCACACATATAATTGTGCTGTCCTAAATACTGGATACTGGCTTAATGATGACTGTACATGGACTCATCCTTTCTATTGCTTCAGATTTTTGATCATTGGTAAATGAAATTAAGACATGGGATGAGGCTCTTCAATACTGCATGGCTAACTCAATGGACAGCCTCAGAAACACAGCAACCTCCAGGAACACTGTCATCATGTCCAGCTGAACCTTACCACTGTGGAGCCCTGTGGACCTATGTCTGGGAGACCAGAGACTACAATGAAAAGCTCAATTTCCTCTGCCGGAGGTGAGTCATAAACAGTAAAGATGTTTAATGGATTCTGTAGATCTTAATCTTAATTTCATCAGTGTGTTGAGGTGGCAGGTTTCCTTTCAGATTTGTATTAAGATTAAGATCCTTTAAGATTTACATTATATTAAATTATATTTTACATTTCATGAGTATTAAAGCAGAAAAATAAGTCTATCTAATAATATGTCACAAAACGCATATAATAATGTATGACAGATACCCCCTCTCTCTCAACAGATCATTTTCCACAATTTGTATCCTCCTTCAGGAAGAATATGATGTACTGTATATGTATTACAGTATATACAGTTAATTTAAGCACGGTTGATTCATTAAAACTAAATAGTGGTGTTTTTTTTTTTTTTTTTGTCATGCTATAATTTTTTATAGGGGTGTTTAAAGGTGATTCAAGGTAAAAAATAAAAATAAAATAAAAAACATGAACATGTATACAGGAACTACAGTATATTACAAATACCCTTTTTATTACAAACTTTACACAAGAAAACTGCTAGATTTTGCATGCATGAAAAAAGATGCAGGTGCTCAAAAGGACAGTGGCTGGTTCTGCAGGATGTTCTTCAGGAAGGATGCTTTGCAGGACATAAAACTAAGTAGCTAATTTCCTTATGAAGCTGTACAGATTGTCCTTGAGACTATATTTTAAGCAATGGTTTGCATACTAGTTCATACTAGTATACTATAATTTGTTTTAGTAATTACTAAATTACTTTACAATTAATTACTGCTTTTAATAGTAATTATTTAAATGTTGAAACATCCATATTCTTATTTTACAAGTCTTAAGCACTGCATTCTCTCTCTGTTAGAATGGAACCTCAGCATACAAATTAAATTTGTTGTGAAGGCAATTTCTTAAGGCGGTATGAATTTTCCCCTAAGAAATACTTTAAATGCAGATAATCCATTCCAACCAACAAAAACATTTACCAAAAAATGCATGCAAAATCATGTAACTTTTGAACACATGCGAATGCAACGTTGGCATCATGGTTTGACTCTTCCAAACCAGCTTTTGCTGACTGAAAATTTTTTTTTTTAATTCTTTTAATTCATGAACGTGTCTTTCCACTGATACAAATATGTAAACCAAATAGATGACTCCAGCAACGTTTGCCAATTTTTTCCCTTATCCTTCTTATTTTTCATCTCTTAATTTTATTTGTGGATTTAGTTTATACATACTATATGTATTTAAAACTATACAATGTTTATGCTTAAACATGCTTTTTAAAACATTTGTCAATGTATTTATTTATTTATTGTCTAATCTGTTTTAATCCATATAGAACCTTACATTTCTCTACAAAATATAAATGTATATGTATATAGCCATTAAATAATTAATTTTATTAATGAACTACTGACAACAAAATATTTTTTGTTAAAAACAGTTAAATACAGTGCATTAAAGAAAACTATCAAATAAAGGTTTGGTCTCTTATATATTGTATAAATATATTAAACCATTTGTTGCCATCAGTCTTGTGACAAGGAAAACATGTGAGTCTTGTCTACTGAAAATACTATTTGTTTAAAAAGGTCATAGTTAAATGCCCCTAAGGTGAACCATGGAATATTTTGACTAAATCTTATGGTTCAAGTCCTTTAGACTGTAGTGACTCCAGCAGACTGATGCAGGTCTCCTTATTTGCCTGAAGTGTGACAGCATGATGTATGCCATAGCTGGTGTTTCTGTACCTTAAAAACTCTTCTTTTAAGAGAACGTTTTTTACATTTCTGCGAAAAAGTAAAATAAATAAATAAATAAATGTTGCTGACATCACAGAAATTATCATCAGAAAGCAGAAATGATCAAGTATCAAGGTCATGATATGTACTTTCCACTTTCCATGTTAAAGTCAACAAGGTCCCACATATTTCCTGTAGTATTTTTATTTAGGCTCTTGACAAAAACGTTTAAAGTTGTGAGACGAAACATTCAAGATATAATTAAGACAGGACATTCTAAAAGCGAAATGGCTGTAAATGGAATGTAAACAATGACACTAGAGAAAAATGAGTAGTGGCTACATTTTGGAAAAATTTACTGTGATGTTGCCTCAGGAGGAATAAAGCCAACAGAGCAGCTTCTGTCCAGTGGAAGAAATCAATAATGAAACTTTATTAAAAAAAAGTATGCAGGTGTTTTTTTTTTTTTTTTAGTGTGTTAAATTTACTTTCTCAGGCACTGAGGTTTAAGTCAACAGTTAAACCTAAATTCCATCCCACCGGTGATCCTGCGCCCTCGAGGAGCCCAGCGGAATAATCATCATCTCGCCTGTGAGGCGCCGGAGGCGGCGTAGAGAAAGGAAGCTGAAGCGGGAGAAGAGAGACGGCGTTCAGGCTAGGCTACAAGCTAATCCTCACAGACCAACGCTTCCGAGTCTCTTTCTCACAAAATCCCAGTCACTCGTCAACAAGATGGACGAAATAAGACTAAGTATTATTTCACACTGCTTAAACAACTGCATGATGGTAATCACAGAGACTTGGCTGGATAGTTCTTTCCCGACATAGCTATCGAGCTAGCACGCCGCTCTGCTAACCGAGCAGATAGAACGACTGACTCCGGTAAGAACAAAGGTGGAGGAGTGTGTATATACGTTAATAATGCATGGTGTACATTCATGATGCACCAGGATAGGTATATTCATGATAGGACACATTGTTCCCCTGGCACTGAATACATGACTCTAAAATACAGACCCTTTTACACACAGAAAGAGTTTACTGCTATTGTTATCACAGCTATTTACATTCCACTACTGACTAATGCTAAGCTAGCCCTGGAGGAGCTGCATGAAGCTATTACCAGCCAGCTGAATGCCTATCCAGAGGGAGCTGTGATAGTAGCAGGAGACTTTAATAATGTGGACTTGAAAACTGTCATGCCAAAACTGCATAGCAGCATACATTTTCCGACCAGAGACAATAACATACTGGATCAAGTTTACACCAACATCCCAGGAGCTTATAACCTTGCCCCAACTCACACCTTGGCTTATCTAACAACATCTCCGTAGAAATGACTCCATCCTACAGACCTCTCATCTCTAGAACAAAACCAACTGTTAAATCTGTAAAGTCTGGAGCGCAGAGTCTACTTCGTGGCTGCAAGACTGTTTTGAAAATACAGACTGGGAATTATTTGCTAGCACAGATCTGGATGAATATAGTCCATCTGTTTTGGCCTACATATTCTTCTGCAATGATACTGTTCTGACCACCAAGACCAAAAAGGTGTTCCTAAATCAAGAACCATAGCTTGACAGGAATGTGTGTTCTCTGCTTGGGGTGAGGAATGCTGCCTACAAGTCAGGGGACAGACTGGCTTACAGTAATGCCTGGAAAGAACTGAAGAAGGGCATTAAAGAAGCCAAGCACAGATATCAGCAGCGCATAGAGGCCCACTTCGAAAATAACAAACCCTGCAGCGTGTGGAGAGGCACTAAAGCTCTGACAGACTATAAGAACAGCACCTCATTGACTAGCCATGACGCCATACTTCCTGATGCCTTAAACAAGTTCTTCACTTACACCAATCACACGAGTGTGAAAACTCAAACAGAACCACCACCCATAGAGATGGTACACGTTTTCAAATGTCATCAGGTGAGATGCACTCTAAGAACGATTGACATCAACAAAGCACCAGGACCAGACAGGGTGCCAGGCCGCACACTGAAGTCATGTGCTGACCAATTAGCAGGGGTCTTCAACTTGTCACTGCAGCAGGCTGTAGTTCCTAAATGCCTCAAATCTACAACAGTTATTCCCTTGCCCAAAAAACAAACAGTAAGGTGTCTGAATGACTATTGCCCAGTTGCTCTGACACCAATTATCATGAATGCTTTGAGATGTCCTTTCTCATATCAAAGCCAACATTCCCACTGATCTGGACAGCCACCAGTTTGCCTACTGTAGGAACAGATCAATCGAGGATGGTGTGTGGAATGGAATTCGAGTTGTGTGTGTGGATAGTGACCTGGTTCTGAACACCACAAAAACAAAGGAAATCGTTGTGTACTACAGGAGAACAAAAAAAACGACACCACCTCCGCCTCCACATAAATGGTGAGGAGGTTGAGAGGGCTAACGATGTTAAATTCCTGGGTCTGCACATAACAAGGGACTTTACATGGACCAGCTACACTTCCCACTTAGTGAAGAAAGCTCAGCAGAGGCTTTTCTTTCTAAGGAAGCTTAAAAGGGCCAACGTACCCTCTCAGCTCTTCGTGAACTTCTACAGGAGCATGATAAAGAGCATTCTTTGTCATTGCGTCACAGTATGGTACACCAGCTGCACTGCAGAAAACCGGAGAGGCCTGGCTCGAATAGTTAAGACTGCGCAAAAGATTGTGGGAATCAAACTCCCGACCTTGACACAGTTTATGTTAGCCGCCTACACAACAGAGCTAGCAACATCATCAAGGATCCAACCCATCCAGGACACGGACTGTTTGTATAACAAACTCAGCTGTTTGACCCTCTTCCATTTGCTGCTGCTAATGCACAAGACACTTCTGCACCAAACTCTTTACACCAGGACTGTTGCTCCAGCTATTAGTATAACTTATGTAATATTTTCTTACCTCGGACAATAATTTTTGCACTTTTTTGCACTCTACTGTTTACACTAAGATCCAGGTCCCACTTTATACATTCCATTGTATATATTTACATTTACATTTAGGCATTTGGCAGACGCTCTTATCCAGAGCGACTTACAAAAAGTGCTTTAAAGTTTTCATCACTGGATAGATACTTACACTGGGTTAACTAGGTCAATAACTAAGTGCCATTAGTCTAACACAACTGGGAAGAGGGCATTGTTATGTGGTTAGTCCCGTAAGTACTGGAGAAATAGATACATTTTGAATCGTCGTTTAAAAATCTTCAAAGTCTCTGCTGTACGGACATCTAGAGGAAGTTCGTTCCACCACCTAGGTGCCAGAACAGAAAAGAGTCTGGATGAATGCCGCCCTCGATCCCTGAGAGATGGTGGGATGAGGCAAGCAGTGCTGGAGGATCGGAGGGAACGCGACGCAGTGCGTGGTGTGATTAGAGCAGAGAGGTAACTGCGTGCTGGGCCATTTTTAGCTTTGTAGGCAAGCATCAGTGTTTTGAATTTGATGCGGGCAGCTACAGGAAGCCAGTGCAGGGAGCGGAGGAGTGGGGTGGTGTGGGAGAACTTGGGAACGTTGAAAACGAGACATGCTGCTGCATTCTGGATCAGTTGCAGAGGACAAGCCATGGACAGGAGTGAGTTGCAGTAGTCCAGTCTTGAAAAAACAAGGGACTGAACAAGCACCTGAGTAGCCTGTGAAGAAAGAAATGGGCGGATTCTTCTGATATTGTAAAGAAGAAATCTACAAGAGCAAGGAAGGTTAGCGATGTGTGGGGAAAATGACAGATGCTTGTCCACGGTTACCCTAAGATTGTGAGCAGTGGCTGAAGGAGTGATTTGATTGTTGTCCAGGGATATCACAAGATCTTGACCTGGGGATGAATCACCAAGGATGAACAACAGTTCGGTTTTACTCAGATTGAGTTTCAGCTGATGAGCTGCCATCCAGGATGAGATGGAAGCATGTCCATTTCATCCAGAAAGTTTCCTAGAGAGCCAGGTAGATGGTAGATAGCTAAGATGTGGAGGTTAATTGGAGAGGTTACCTTAACTGCATGAAATTCAAATAATGAAAAACTGTGATCAGACAGGTCAATAGGCGAGAAGGACCATCTCTTAGACAACAGCAGACCCGTACCACCACCTCTGCCAGTTTCTCGTGGAGAGTGAGAGAATATATAGGCAGAGGATAGGGCAGCCGGTGTAGCTGAGTTCTGAGGAGATATCCAGGTCTCTGTTAGTGCCAGAAAGTCAAAAGAGTAATGGGTAGCTAGGGCTGAGATAAAATCTACTTTCTTTACAGCAGATTGGCAGTTCCAGAGCCCACCTACCACCAGTGCAGGACAATGAGACAGTACTAGAGGGTAGATGAGGTTTCTGGGAGATCTGCCTCTGCTGTGTGAGTAAAAGCATCTTGGTCTGTGAGAACTGACAGAGATAGGTTGAACACACATCCTTAACTCCTAGACAGAATGAGGTATTTGTCTAAAAAAACTACTTACTTACTAAGTAAGAATTTCTCTCTTTTCTATGTTCTCTCTTTCAATTCTATGTACACTTGCTATCTAGATTCATGACCAGCTTTGTTGCAGGGTATGCTTATTTACTACTACACCACAACCAATACTTCTTTGAACCTTGTACACGTAGTATCAACTAAACAGCAATGTGAAATATTTTGTTAGGCTGGCAAATTCCTCGAAAAGTTCAGAAAACTTAAAAAAAAAAGCTGTGCAACTTGTTACTAAACTTTTTAATGTTGAAGCAGCTTTTTTTTTTTTTACGGTGTAGACTCCTACACAGTCATACTACACAGTATCCCTCCTCCTGTCCTATCTTGTCTTACTGCAGCTTCACACACAAAAACATACACGTGCATGTGCGTGCACAAACACACACACACACACACGCACACACAAATGGAAACACTGCTCTGTCGGGATTCTTTTCAGAGATAAAGTGCAGGTTAATTTGTTTTATTTTTACATTACATTTTGTACTAATTTTTTTTATATGAATATTTTTGGGTTGTGGAACGAATCATCTGAGTTTCTATTAGTTCTTAAGGGGAAATTTACTTTGATTTACAAGTTCTTTGATATACAAGAACTCTTCCAAAACGAATAATGCCTCCAGTCCAAGGTTTAACTATATATATAAGTTTGCATTAAGCTGATGCCATGACTGACTTGTATGGTGAATGTTCTTGTATGGCCTGGTCAGAACCCCAAATTAAACCACACTTTAAATCTGTGGAATTATCTAAAGACTGCAGTCCACAAATGGTCACCATCAAATTTAACTCATCTTGAGAAGTTCTGCAAAGAAGACGCATGCCACATGACACATGCCTCCTGTTCTGGAGTTCCTGGTCCTACACCAAGCTACGCCCTGTCGACCAGCACCACTTACCTAGGTGCGTATAAAAACCAATTTTCCTTCAGAGAGTAAAAGTAAACAGTGCATATGCAATCAAAGGACACTGTGCTAATTTGAGAACAAATTTCAGAACAGATAAAGGAGTACTTAAAAAGTTACATCAAAGCAAAAATTTGAAAATGAACTTCAAACAGTAGACATGACCAGATACTGGCTAAGCAGGATTTTATAATAAAATAATTGATCATTTATTGATTGATTGATTGATTGATATGTCATGTTTTGAATGTGATATTAAATATTACATATTAAACACAATGCACTTTTCTGTATTGTACATTATACAAAAAGTAGGCAATTTTGGTTGATTAATTATTTGGGTTGTTTGGGTTGTGCCTTCCAAGAGTGCTTTTAAATATGGGAGGTGTTCAAATCAAAAGCTGCTTGCTAAACACTCGTGTCTTTATCTAAGTATTTAATATGGCAATAAAATTAAAGAAATTTCTTTCATAATTTAATATCATGAATTTAATTCTGCTGTGAATACATGTTGCACATACTACACTACCTTATCTTATAGTTGGCTCTCATTTTGCATATGTTTATATTGTGAAGTCTGTGTTTGGAAGAAGTGCGAGTCTGCATGCTGAGTTGGAACAAACGAGGGGAAAGATCGACAGAACTCAAATTCTTCCGAGAAGACATGAAGAAATTATTTTGTATTTTGTTTCTGGTAGGAAGTTGTGGCTTAAGTGAAGGTATGATGATAGAATATGTTTACCTTCCTTACAGAGTATACTGGGGAGCTGCTCAGAAGTACTGCAAAGAATACTACAGTGATCTGGCTACCTTCAATAACACAGGGGAACTGCAGCAACTTATAAACTCTTTTGGTTATATAAATGATCCAGTTTGGATTGGGTTGTACAGACAAAATTACAACTCGAACTGGCAATGGTCTGATGGAAAGACAGTTTCCTTCTCAGCATGGTATCATGGCTTTCCTGGATCTGGTTGTTTTGACACACCAAGCCCAATTGGAGAATCGCTTAACCAGGCTTATTTATATCAAGGACAATGGCAAAACACATACGATTGGTCCGCTTTTCCTTTCTACTGTTATAGACATTTGTTTTTGATAAATGAGCTTAAGACATGGGACGAGGCTCTTCAGTTCTGCACTACTTACTACACTGGCTTGGCCTCTCTGCCTGATGATACCCGAGTGCTTCAGGCAAAAATGGAGCTCTCACTGACCCAGACAGACAGTGTATGGACCGGCTTGCACTTTATGGATGGAATATGGTTTTGGCTAGACGGAGAGCCAACAGAGAACCTGGACTTACTGCCATCATGTCCAGCTCGACCATATCACTGTGGAGCTGTTAACACCACAACAAACGGCATAGAGAACCAAGACTGCAATGAGAAGCTGAATTTCATCTGCTACAAAAAGTGAGTAATAAATGTCTATAACAAATCAGGATGTCTTAAAGGTTTATCCTAATGACATAATTGTGTTGTTTCTGTCTCATTCTGTAACATTCGTTACATCTAAGCAAGGTTTGTGAAGAATAGCCAGGGTGTCCTCCTTTTTTATTAAGTGTTATCAGAGGTACTATATTATTGAGTTGTTGTAGTAGTAGACCATATGACTGGTTTCTTAAATTATTTAGCTTTACAAAAAAAGACTAAATGTAAAAATGGTTATCCAATAAAATTCTAGGACTAATAAAAATAGGCAATTATTATTGTCAAATTCCTCTAAAAGTTGAGTAAACTTGTTACTAACCTTTTTAATGTTTGATAATAGGTCAAATATTTTAAGTTAGATTATATTCATTAAATTCATGTTATAGAAACATGTCTTTTTATTATTATTATAATTGTTTTGTTTTTTTTTTACAGTTAAATGGATCTTCAGCATTGTACCTCTGCATTACAAGTGTCAGTTTCCTCCGTCATGAACCACACACTCTAGATGCATTCAATTATTCAACATGGTGTACCCTCGATGAACAGATGGCTTTCCACAAGAAGACATCTCGATCTTTTACTCTGTTTATTTTATTGGTGGAGGGCAGAATTTTTCTGAATGGGAGTGACATATGTCTCGTCCAATCAGTGGTAAGAATCCACAAACCTAAAAAGGTGTGGTTCTTTTCGCTGCTTGGAAGGCACATCTGTCACTCAAACTCTACAGGAAATACTGCAGCCTCATGTCATTTAAATGTCCTTGAGGCTGCAGTACTTCCTGTATGTCTTGAGTGACAGATGTCTCTTCCAATCAGCAAGAAGAATTTCATTGTTTCATTGACTGACTTGTTGTGTTTTCTCATTTGGTGTTTTGTTTCTGGATATGTCATAATGTTTTCTGATTTGTTACGTTGTTTTTGGTTCTGTTATTTTCTTTTCGGTTTTGTTATTTTGTTTTTGGGGAATTTTTCATTTAGTTTTTGGATTTTTCATTTCATTTTGCACTTCTCAGCGAAAAAGTGGTTAAAATGTACTGTAGTAACTTCAATCTTATTCATGGTTAAATATGTTCTATTTTTTTTTTTTTTTTACCTGTAGGCATGCACAAACTTCTTTCACTGTTATGTTGGAAGAATAAGAAAAGATTTAAATGTAGGCTTCAAGAAGAGCTATTTTGAGCAGGAAATCTTGAAATAAAGACTGGTGGATTATTTAGAAAGGCTTTTATTTAGTCACACATAATGAAGCACAGAAGGTTTGATAGTAGTAGCCCTATTATTCTTTTGCTTTTGCTTTGCCCTTCCTGTAAATATGACTACCAACTTGTGAATAAGGAATAGATTAAATGTAATAAATATGAAATGAATTATAATGTCATGTATTTGTGCATGTAAATACACACATATGAATTAATTTCTAATAATCTAAATACCATGCTTTCACCTGAAAGACTATTAAATACATTATTGAAAAGGAAGATGAAGAACATGTTCAGGATTTCACTTGATAATTCTGTATCTCCATAGACGCACAATTATTGAGTATGAATACAAAGTGGTGAATTATTACAGTGGTCTATATTTACAAAATTTATTTCTGACTAGACTTAAATATTTCTCACAAAGTTTAGTACATTATTCTATTATTTTATTGTGTTTAAGTTTTATTAGTCATATAAATCTGTGTGTGCATGAGAGAGAGAGAGAGAGAGAGAGAGAGAGAGAGAGAGTGAGAGTTTTACTATGACTTAAATGCTACAGTGGGCAAATACAATCTCAGTACCTTTAAGCCTCAAGTCCTTTTGTGCTTTTTCTTTAGTAGAAATACAAATGGGGTGCTTCTAGTTTTACTTGAGTAATTATTTAATTACAGTGCCAGGTTAGGATGGAAAAATTAGAAGTTCACTAAACTGTGCTTAAAATGAATCAGTGACTAGGAAAAATATTCTGGAAGGGGCAAGAAACAACAGGAATAAAGGAATAAATATATTTACAATGTATTTTAAAGAATATTTTGACAGAAATGTATTTTTGAGCCTTAATTAAAGTATAACTTTTGGGGGTTTTTTTTGCCCTTCATGTATGAAGAATCAGTCAGTCGGTTTCTACGCTACAAGTTATTTTATTTGTTTATTTTGTTAACAAAACATTTAGAAACTGCATCATCGACATTCACATGCTTGAGCATAATCCAGACTTAACCCAACTTCCGGAACCATACAAATACAAAAAATAAAATGCAACAATACCGTAGTATTTACAATACATGACCCACAGTGAATTCCTACCACAAAATAAAATCTATATCTCAACATGTGTGCAAAACATCATCAGATGAGGACACATATCTCAATAACAAATCTGTACTTTTTGCCATTTTAGAGACTACTATACACTCATATGGTATTTCATGCACTTTCAGACATTTTCTTCTTTTAGATGTAAACTAACAGGGTTTCAAGCAAGATGCTTGTTGTGATGATCTTGCCAGAGTAATTAGGTCAACCTGGACATGAGGACAATGAAACAGTGATCCTTTAAAATAACAGCTGAGACTCACTAACAGTTGACATCGTTGTTGATGATATTAATTACCTAATGCTATATGTGTTATTTCTCAGTTTTTCAAAACATCCAGTATTGTTCTAGAATGTAGAATATATATCTAAGCATGTATCCAAACTGTTGACTAGTGTGTTGAAACTTGGTAATGTATATATGTACAGTCTTATGCAAAATTTTAGTCACCTCTTGATAAATAACAGATTTGGGTGAATTTTCAATTAAAAAGATGTTAACATAGTCTCTCTTGGAAATGGAAAAAATGCATAATATTTTCAGCAAACATTGGTGTATAGTTACTTTTTATGTCATAAATCGAACAAAAAAAATAAATAAAAATAAAAACATTATTGTGGCACCGTGCAAAAGTTTGGGCACCTTACATAATCAGTACTTAGGCAGATATCACAGCTTGCAAACGCTTTTTATAGCCAGCTAAAAGTCTTTAAATTCTTATATTTGGGATTTTCTTCTATTCTTCCTTTCAAAAGGGTTCTAGTTATGTAATATTCTTTGGACGTTTTGCATGCACAGCTCTTTTAAAATCTATAATTCTAAGATCTAAAATTTGCAATGATGTTTAAATCAGGGGACTGTGATGGCCGTTCCAAAACCTTCAGCTTGCGTCTTTAGAGGTATTCCGTAGTGTCTTTCGAGGTTTGTTTAGGATCATTGTCCTGTTGTAGATGCCATCTTCTTTTCAGCTTCAGCTTTTTTTTTTACAGGTGGTGTGATGTTTGCTTCCAGAATTTGCTGGTATTTAGTGGAATCCATTCTTCACTCCACCCGTGCAATGTTTCCCGTTCCACTGGCTGCAACACAACCCCAAAGCATGATAGATCCACTCCAATGCTTAAAAGTTGGCAATAGTTCTATCCATAAAATGCTGCTCCTTTTTTTCTCCAAACATGCCATTGCTGATTGTGGCCAAAGAGTTCGATTTTAACTTCATCAGTCCACAGCACTTGTTTCCAAAATGCATCAGGCTTCTGTAGATGTTCTGTTGCATACTTCTGATGTTGGATTGTATGATGGGGACGCATGTAAGGTTTTCTTCTGCTGACTCTTGAATGAAAGTCTTGTCCTAGGTTTGCTAAATCTTCCTGCAAATGGGGGTTTTGATTTGTCTTTCTGACCAGCATATGAGCAGTTCTCTGTCAGTCTTCCAGATCTCATCTTGACCTCCACAGTTGCCCTGAACTGCCATCTCTTAATTACATTTCTCACTCTGGAAACTTCAAGCTGACAATGCTTTGCTACAGTATCTTCTTGTAGCCTTCTCCTGCATACTGCATGAGTCTTACACAGCTGCTTAGAGGAATCCATAGTTGTTGAGTGTCCGCAAGTGTGTGCACAAGGTTTGAAGAGTCAAAGTATTTGTAAAGCTTTGAAATGGGCATTTACTAATGACAGCTGTTGCCATGCATCAGGTCTAATGAGCTGATTAAGGTCTGAAACCTTGTAAAAATAGAGTCTCTGGAACTCTTAGGGTGCCCAAACTTTTGCACAGTCCAAACTTTTTATTTTTGTTCAATTTATGACATAAATATACGTATAAATAACTATGCACCAATGTTTGCTGAAAATATTGTGCATTTTATTTTCCATTTCCAAGAGAGACTGTTAATATATTTTCAATTAAAAATTCAACAAAATCAAGGGGTGCCTAAACTTTTGCATAAGACTGTATATCATGTTCGACATGTTATCTTCTTGACATGTTTTTTTCAATCCACAATGCTTGCATGCTTACTGTTATATACAGTATTTTACTCTACCCTTATTTCCTACTGCACATTCTGTACATAAATCACTCTCACCCCTGTACTTATAGACCCATATCATCATTTACCACATGGGAAATTATTGTAAATAGGTCACTTATACACTTTTGGTTAGATACTAACCGCATTTCATTGGCTTTGTACATATACTTTGACAATAAAGTTTAATCTAGTCTTATCTAATATAATTCGATCCAATCTAACCCGATCTAATATAATCTAATTTAATCTAATCTACTCATGGGAAATCCTTCTAGACTGATCACTTGAAAGTCAATACACATGAAAGATGTCTTTTTAATGTTGAAAATATTGCAAATATATTAAATTTTTTATACTTGTTTAAGAAATATTAAACTTTGCTTTATAAAGGTAAAAATAATACAGGTTTGTTAAACTTAAAGGGATGACTTAAATACATTACTATGAAAATATTAAATGCATTATTAAACAGTTAAATTTAAAATGTATTATAAACAGTGGTGGCTGGTACAAAAAAAAATTGGGGGGCGTAAACAAAATGAAAATCAAACTTTTTAATACTCGCCTGTAAACAGCCATTTATCAGGTGATTGCGCATCATTACTACTAGTATAAAATAAAGGCCTGACTCACATCGCATCCAGTCAGCAGCTCCGCTCGCCATAAGAAGTGCTGGAAAAGACTCGTTGAGAATGATCCAATAACATGAGCCCAAATATTTAAAAACAATATGATTCGCTAAGAACAAAAGTGGGAGGGTTCGGGGCGCACAGTGCTGCGGCCGAAGGATGATTTGAAAAGATCCGATTAGAGCTCAGCCTGAGGTCACATGCTTTTCAAAAATGTACGTGCCTACATAGACACTCGTTTGTCCGGCACCTCGCGTACACAAACACAAATGAACGTAATATAGTTTAGATTTTTTTAAATTGCAAATAAATTATATTAAGAAATACAGCAAAATATTGTGACTAAATTACTTTATTTCATTATTAAAATAAATAATTATTATGTTAAATAGTTACATGTTAAAGTAGCATTTTTCTCTGCCTAACTTTAAGTGGGGCAGCGCCCCTGCGCCCCCTATTGACCGGCCGCCACTGATTATAAATACTATATAATTATAATTTTGCAATTTATAAGTAGTTTGTCATTTGTGTACATGGATAACATCAGTCTTGAAATTTAAATGTTAAATATTCTACCTTTCATTTTGTTTTTTGCCCCTTCCAAATATTTTTTTTCTCTGTCTCTGAGGTATTTTAAGCCCAGTTAAGGTGTAAACTTCAAATGTTCCATTCTAACCAGATTTCGGCTTTTATACTGATGTGTCATGTAAATCCCTTAAAAACATTTTACAAATGAGAAAAATAACACAAATGAAACATATAAATGTTTTATTTTTCAGTTCAAGCTTTTCAGTCCAGCAAAATGATTTCATTGAGAGTTAAGCTTAAGGTTCGCAACTTTCTCCTACATTGAGGAAGAAGGTCAGTTTGCTAGCAACCATGAGCAGAGTCTCAAGTTAATAATATTACAGATTCACCTGCTGTTCCTTCAAGAGAATTTGCATTCAAAGCTGCTGTTGTAATCTTGTATTTGCTTATTGTAGCCTTTAAGCCATAGTAAAAGACTGGGATCATGTTCATGAAAATTCTTATTAAAAAGACTTGCTCCTACCAGTACTAGAAGTGTGTCTGTTTTACAGGAATTCCCCTTAAACGTACTGTAAAGATCCTAGTAAAGATGGAAGTTATTCATAAATAATCTTAACCTTTAAGAAAGCTCATAAGGTGAAAACTGTCGTAGTGGAGTAGTGAAAAGGACTTCTAAGAGGCCTAGGAGTTTCTTAAGCAGAGGAAAAAATTTCAGAAGTAGTTTACATACTAAGGCGGCACGGTGGTGTAGTGGTTAGCACTGTCGCCTTGCACCGCCAGGGTCCGGGTTCGATCCCCGGCCAGGCTCGATTCCCGTCTCTGTGTGCATGGAGTTTGCATGTTCTCCCTGTGCTTGGTGGGTTTCCTCCGTCTACTCCGGTTTCCTCCCACAGTCCAAAGACATGTAGGTTAGGCTAGCTGGCGTTCCCAAAATTGCCCGTAGTGTGTGAATGAGTGAGTGTATGTGTGTGTGTCTGTGCCCTGTGATGGATTGGCACCCTGTCCAGGGTGTACCCTGCCATGTGCCCTAAGTCTCCTGTGATAGGCTCCAGGCCCCTGTGACCCTGAATACAGGATTAAGCGGTATAGATGATGAGTGAGTGAGTTTACATACTAAATAACCCTGCTACTGAAATGGACACACCAGCAATCACAGTAAAGAGCAGAGGCATTTTTTCCAGTTGATATCAAAGGTAAAAAAAAAAAAATTTATACCAGCATAGTATGTAAACTAAAAATAAAATAAATTACATAAATAAATGTGTGATTAAAATAGGCAAAATAGACAAGAGGACACTAGTGTATGGCAAAAAGACAAAAACAGTACTATGACAGAACAGCCCAAACATAACATTAACTACAAGTGGGTATCACTCTCTGTTACCACCTCCCAAAATGTAATGATGGAAACCTGCATCAGTAATTCAATTACAGGTACTTAGGAATTATACAACATTATTACTAAAAAAGGCTAGACACATAGGTGAAACAGCGGAATACCATTACTAAACTCTACATATATGTGCAAGCGATTTGTGTGCAAGAGAAATGGGATGCATGTGTTGTGTTGGTAAGCTGTTGGTTAACCAGTGCATAGCTGTACATCAGGAGTCATCATCATGTACCTAATTGAAATTAAAACTGGGAAAGGAGGAGGCTGATGCATTGGGTGCCAGTGTATTTCACGGCAAAAGCACACACTCTCACACACTACATTCAATTAAGCAAACACTCCATACACAAGGCAGAAATCAACCTTGGCCCTTTGCAGTGCATCTGGGAAAGTATTCACATCGCTTCACTTTTTCCACATTTTGCTATGTTACAGCTTATTTGAAATGTGTTGCATTATTTATTTATTTATTTATTTATTTTTATTCTACAAACAATACCCCATAGTGACAATGTAAAAATGTTTGTTTGAAATCTTTGCAAATTTATTACAAAAAAAAAAAAAAAATGAAAAAAAAAAATCAGATGTACATAAGAATTCACAGCTTTTGGCATGACAGGTAAAATTTAGCTCAGGTGCATCCTGTTTCCATTGATCATCCTTTAGATGTTCTACAACTTGATTGGAGTCCATCTGTGGTAAATTCAGTTGATCGGACATTATTTCATAAGAAACACACCTGTCTATATAAGGTCGCACAGTTAACAGTACAAACCAAGCCTTTGAAATAAGGCTGTAACATAGAAAAATGTGGAAAAAATGAAGCACTGTGAATACTTTACAGATGCACTGTATATACAGTACAGTATATTCCATAATCAAAGTAAATTCTTAGAGTGTCTCATCTTTTCTATTGATGTAACTACTATCTGTGCCTGAAGAGCACATTAATAAGCCATAGAGCTTTTATTAATAAAATTCAATTTAAAGAGTAATCATACAGCCTTGCCAATTTATGCAAATTATGCTTAATTTATCAGATACTTTTCCATGAGGAGATTGACTTCCCCTTCTTTGTTTGGGAAAAAGGATCGAACTCTCCTGAACACTGATGAAAAAAAATATATATATACACACACAGGAAAGTTGTTTGCTTGTGTTTTTTTTTTTTTTTTTTTAGTTTGTTTGTTGTTAACAAAAAGTATGTCTTTCCCTGACTCATGGAAAACCATAAGAGACACATTGAATTAAGGGTTTGGGCAGGTTCTATGGTGAGTTTTGATTTTATTAAGTCTGTGTTGTTTTTTGTGTTAGTGTTAATTGTATTAATCAGAATTTTTGGATCATAGATATTATTAGGTGTAACTTAATTTATTAAAATGTCTGAAAAAAATATTGAAATTAAAAACAAACATAATATATTCATAAAGGATTTTGTTAGATGTTTTGGTCACTCTGTATGTATATAATTATTACAACATTGTACATAATGACACTGAAAATTATAGACATATGCACCTTGATATCACACATATTCTATAGATTAGTGCATATAGATCTGTGCATATGTGTATGCACTAATCTATAGAATATGTGTAAAAGGATGGGCGATGCTTTTTAATGTTTTTTTTTTTTTTTTTTTGAAAACAGCATCAAAAGTGCATCCAGGAGAAAACATCACGGGCAGAAAATTTGCATACCAGTCTTTAGCAATTTCTATATTACATAAAAACAGAGCTTGTCATTGTGTTTAACCTCATTGTTCACAAAATCCTTAAATATTTAACAGTTTGACCTTTTCTAGAGTTTAAAGGTCAGGAAAGTTTTGGCTCTGATGTGCGTAAGTACAAAAGGTGTTCAGTGAGACTGTAAACAGTGACACACACGTTTGCTGCTGCTTCTGCGCATATATGCAAAATTGCGCATCACATATTACGCCACCCTGGTGTGGATTTTACTAAAAGATAACACTGAGTAAGTCAGTGCAGAAAATGCTCCTTTGGTTTTTAGTCACTCATGTTACAAGTACATCATTTAAAGTAGAGAATAGTAAATATTACTATTTTAATGAATCTGAAATTATTAAATCAGTTAAGGATTGTCACAGAAAATGAAATTAATGAAATGTAATCTGCAGAAATGGATTGGGAGCCTCTGTAATACAGGTACAGTACGTAAAAAAGAAGTGCAGTTTGACTTGGAAGGATACAGGTCTTTACCTTTATACTTAAGAATAGTTAATATAGGCATAAGAATACATAAACATGTTCAATAGTTTCATTTAGATTTTCCTGCCGTGAATAGACAACACATCTTCTCTCATTCTCAGTTTGTATAGTTTACTTTCATTTTGCATATGTTTATATTGTGAGGTCTGTGTGTTGAAGCTGTGTGAGTCTGAGTACTGAGTTGGCACAAACGAGAGGAAAGATCAACAGAACTCAGACCCTTTTGAGCAGAGATGAAGAAGTTAATTTGTATTTTCTTTCTGCTAGGAATTTGTGGCTTGGGTGAAGGTTTGATGAAAGAATACGTTTACTTTCCCTTTAGATTAAACTGGGGACAAGCTCAGTGGTACTGCAGACAAAACTACAGTGATCTGGCTACCTTCAGTAACTTAAAGGAACATCAGCAAGTTACAAACATTTTTGGCACAAACAATAATCCAGTTTGGATTGGATTGTACAGACAGACAAACAACTCAGTCTGGCAGTGGTCTGATGGAAATACAGTTTCATTTTCAGCATGGTATCCTGGCTTTCCTGGATCTGTTTGTTTTGACATAACAAATGAAATCTCATTATCATACAACTGGGCTTATTGGTTTCAAGGACAATGGCTAAACACATATTATTGGTCAGGTTTACATTTCTACTGTTATAGGAATTTGATTTTGGTGAATCAAAATAAATCATGGGAGGAAGCTCTTCAGTTCTGCACCACTTACTACACCGGCTTGGCCTCCCTGCCTCATGCTACCCAAGTGAATCAGGCAAACGCAGAGATCATGCTGTCTCAAACAAGTGCTGTCTGGACCGGGCTGCGTTTTGTGGATGGAACATGGTCATGGCTGAGTGGAGAGTCATTGGTCGCCCTGAATTCCCTGCAATTAAATCCGGCTTCATCTTATCGCTGTGGAGCTATTGACAAACAACTCAACTTAAACAACCCAAACTGCAACAAGAAGCTGAATTTCCTCTGCTACAAGAAGTGAGTAATAAATGTTGATAACAAAAATGGATTTTATAAATGTTTATCCGAATGACATTGTGTTGTTTTTGTCTCAGAACTTATTGGGGTCCTCTTTTTTTAACTGTAGCATAAGTTAGAATCACAAACGTTAGAAGATGTTTTATATATTATTTGTTGTCATACTTATATTTCATTTTTTTTAATGAATGGGTTTACTCAAGTCTTCATACAGTACATACAAAAACGTGAGTCTATAAACAACTTAATCTACACATTATTTAAAAAAAAAAGTTATGTGAATGGAAGTTTTAAAATGAATAAATACCAAGGCTTTCTAAAAACAGCCAACATATTATTCTAAACATTTAAAAACAAGCATTTAAAGAAACGGATTTAAAGTTGAATGATTGTCATAAAATAAATCTATTAAATGAATGTTGAATAACTTATGCAAATAACTAATTTTAATTGCATAAAATGTTGCTTCAATCTTCTCTCTCTGAACAGATGACTTTCTTCGAGAAAAAATCTCCTGAAGGAATATTACATGCAAGACAGAAAACATTTAGGTTTCCTCAATATGATGGATCATATGCTTAGCTTTTCTTATTCATAGATTATTGATATAGAATTGAAACTTAAGGTCAGGCTGGGATAAAAATTAGAGTAGTGCTTTTTGTTTGCTGGTGGAGGGTAGAAACTTGTCCCTGATATGCAAGAGTTGTCAAGTCATGAAGTAGAGGGAATGAGATGAGGAATGATCTAAATCCTCATGCAAATAGTTGCCACAGAAGCAGAACCTGAGCATGTAACTAGGGTAATAGCCAGTTTGTAAGCATATGTTTATATTTGTGTAAAATGATGTTGTTGTTTTTTACTGTAAAATATGTTCTGCTTTTGACCAGTAGCCATGGGCGTGGGCAGGAATTACCTTGCAAGAGATGTAAAGGTTATAACGCACAGCAGCGGCAAGAAACGTGGTGAATGGGAATTCATAAAAGAAAAAAAAATTTTTTTTTAAAGGATCAAGAAAATAAGGTTTCATAGTAGTAGCTCTGTTATTGCAACATTCTCTATAGTGTATGTCCCTAGCTCTTTTGCTTTGCAGAGGCTTTGTTATAACATAATGTCATCATAACTACATCTACCAACATGTGAATGAAGTATAGTTTAAAATGTGTATTTAGTTTGACGTGTAATAAAATAAAATAATGCTAATTCATGTATTTGTGATTGTAACTGCACTCATGAATTCAAATAGTGCACTTCTTATGATTTAAATACAATGATTGTACAAAAATGTGTCATGACGACAGATCTAGACAGACAGACTCATGGAAAACCATAAGAGACACATTGAATTAAGGGTTTGGGCAGGTTCTATGGTGAGTTTTGATTTTATTAAGTCTATGTTGTTTTTTGTGTTAGTGTTAATTGTATTAATCAGAATTTTCGGATCATAGATTTTATTAGGTGTAACTTAATTTATTAAAATGTCTGAAAAAAATATTGAAATTAAAACAAACATAATATATTCATAAAGGATTTTGTTAGATGTTTTGGTCATTCTGTATGTAAATAATTATTACAACATTGTACATAATGACACTGAAAATTATACACATATGCACTTTGATATTACACACATTCTATAGATTAGTGCATATAGATCTGTGCATATGTGTATGCACTAATCTATAGAATATGTGTAAAAGGATGGGCGATGCTTTTTAATGTTTTTTTTTTTTTTTTGAAAACAGCATCAAAGGTGCATTTTGGAGGTTTGACAAAACAAAACAATTATGTTTGGCTTTCCTTATTCATAAATAATTGATATAGAATTGAAACTGAATGTCAGTTTTGGATAAAAAAAAATAATTGTGCATTCTGTTTGTGGAGGGTAGATTTGTAGGTAGTTTTATTTCTCTTAATTGATTAATAAGAGGTGGATAAGCAGGAAAAACAGTGAAGAGGCAGAATTTGGAGATTTAAAAGTGTCTGCGATGCAAACCTGAGGATATGCAAATTGGATTGCCAGCACAACGCTGGTTTTAAAGGGTTAAACTTAACAGGTAGATAAAAATCCAGCAGGTATTATCAATTATACCCCTATTTTGTATTTTATCATCAATGTAAAGAGGCGTGCACGTTTTGTGTGTATTGGCCATGGTCAATGTGTTGATCATGTTAGTATAGTTATACATGAATTTAATGTTTAAGGCGCTAAGATACACTTCTTAGACCCTAGATGGTACAATTTTTATGAGGAATTTGCAGTTTTTCTGATCTTTTGAATAATCATTGTTGTTATAAAAACACATGCTATTAGTTTTGAGTGTATTGTATATACAGTACGTTTAGACTTATGTGGGCTTAGCAAGTTGATTTTTTTTTTTACAATTACTGTACACAAATGTTGCTATACAGTAGTTCTTACAGTTGTTTATGACACTAGACACAGTCATAGTGGTTCCACACTATCTGTTTGAAGACGGCACCAGAAGACAGCTCTGATTACCTGATGCAAATAACTCCTATCTTGCAAGCTCTCCTAGCTCGCACGAAGTCAAGCAACACACTTCCTGAAGGCAGCCCACAAAGGGAGGCATTTTTCTTGATCTTGTATTAGCTTTATTTTTGGCAATTGATTTATGTGTAATTATTTTTTCTTTATTGTTTACGCATTGTTAAGTGTATCGATCATCTTGAGTATCACGTTTGAAGCAAACTAATAAGGGCACAGGTATCTCAACGGTTAAGGCGTTGGCCTACTGATAAGAATGTCCCAGGTTTGAACCCCAGCACCCTGTTGGGCCCTTGAGCAAAGGCCCTCAATTCCCTATGTTCTTTGATGTGTCCCGTGATAAAATGTAAGTCACTGTCTACAAAGTCCTTTAAATACTGTATAATAATCGTTTTGCTAATTCTGTTAAGATTTAAGGGTTGCAGCTTTTGGGGTTTTCTAACATTGTGTGAACTTTCCCGTGTCTCTGTCTCTTACTTCTATCTTTGTTCTTTTATATATTGTAAATATTTATATTATAAATATATTATATATTGGCTAGTCTTGGCAATATTTTCTATAGTATTGTCCCATGTCTGGGCAAATATTCATGAAAATTCCCCTTTTTGTTCTCCCCGGGAACATGTTAATATATTTTTGTTATTTGATAATAACATAAGGCATTTGTTACTTTGTTCAACTTTAAATATTCTGTCTATACTGTTAATGAACCGGCAAGAACATTTAGACACCATCATGTGTGCTGTGTATGTGTGTGTGTCTGTCTACGAGGTGTGTCTTAGTCCAGTTCTATATTTTTTAACTTAACAGGTAGGTATAATCAGGTAGGTACACAAGAAATTTGTTTATCATAAAACTTAAAAAATAAATAAAAAATTATATTTTACCTGTAATACCGTATATAAATCTACACACTACAATGTTCTATGAATAGAGGATGGGACTGTATTTAAAATACTTTATATATGTCAAAATTCCTCAAATACAAACTGGCTAGCTTACTGCTTCTTGTTGGGTAGATTAAAAAAAAAAAAGTATCTGTGTATAAAATTAATTCACAACTAATTTGGAAAATTAGTCCTGCGTTCTGGTGTTCCACAGGAAGGTTTTGGCTTTTTTAATATAGTGTAACATATATAGTATATGGTTTGGTTTCCTTGCACTTCTAGGTTTAGGGGGTTCAGATTTTCTGTGTGCATAAACATATGCTGTAGGCTGATTGTCATTTTCGAAATTGCCTGTAGAGTGCTACTCGTTGTGTGATTGTCAATGTGTATGTAATTGTGCTCCTCCCTTGATGCCTACAAATAAGAAGTTAGTCTCAGTGTTTTTACATTTTAAATTTTTTTTTAACTCGTGCCACATTAGTCATTTGAATATTTAGATATACAGTACAAAGGACCTTAAAAAACACTTTGGAAGCACACTTTTCTATGAATGTAGTTTTGCAGACATTTGTATTTGTTTTGCGTTCGCTCATCCTTTGCATGAGTTCAAACATGCAAGAGACTGGAGCATGAAAAGTGTGAACTGTGCTGCAGCTTTTTGCAAGTCAGATTTGAATGGAAAAACTTTCTGAACTTTCTGTGATGTAGTATGTCTTATGAAATGTGATCAAATGTGCAACAGAAAACAATTACTTATAAAATAGGTAAAAAAAAAAAAATAAAAAAAAACCTAACTAACTAACTAACTAACAACAAAAACAATCAGTAAAACTCAAGACTATATTTTATACTGAAGTAACAGCATTTCCCACACACAAACAATATGAAGAGTTGGGACTAACAACTGTAACCTTAACAAAAGTTTAACCAAATAATGTGCTCATGTCATGCTTCTTGTCAACTATTTGCTAGCCATGCTGGTAATACTGATCGCTCATGCGACTGCCACTATGTCCGATCAAGATCTTTTGCCTATCACGCACACGTCTGTATTTTTGATTTGTGTCTCAGATGTGCATCTCATCTTGACACACTTTCTTTTTTGTGCTATCGCATCTCTTACTAATCATCAGTGTAAAAAGAACAATTATCAATCCTTTGTAAAAAAAAAATTAAAAAATAAAACATAAAAAACCTTAATAGTAACTCTAAATTTTAGATATATTTTAATGTTACCAATGAACTAATTAGGTTTCTTAGTTAGCTAGTTAGTTTTCTGTTAATTTATGTTGTACTTTTATTTTGCAGTAGCACCTTGGTCACTGTGTACTAACTGTAAATAGTTGAAATAACAATAAAAGCCTACGTGACTTGGATAAGACATTTTGAAATGTATTTATCTGTTCTATATACTTGCTTAATATACATGAAAAATGCATTTAAAGTTCCAACACACCTACACAAGAAAGCAAGCAATATTAAATTTGATTAAATTTTATTTTTATAGCACTTTTAACGATTGTCATTGTCGCAACGCAGTTTTACAGTAAAAAAAGAAAATGATGAAAATTTGGATGAAATTTGATAAATGTGTATGAATCTAAATGATCAGTAAATAATAAAATATTAGCAAGTAATGTCATGCATCTGCCAGGGCTATCTTTATAGGGTAATAATAATAATAATAATAATAATAATAATAATAATAATAATAATAATAATAATAATAATATGAAATGAATAAATAATAATAAAGTGTTTTCCCAGTACTACTCAAACTTTTAAAAGTTCTTCTGCTAAGTATAGACTGGTTTAAAACAGTTTATTTAATTTTTTTTTAATGACAAGAAGCTAAAGTAATATATCTAGTAAATACATTTCTGACACTTACTTGGCTTTATTTATAAATCAAATTGTTTACAGATGTTTTCAGAAGCCAAAACAATCAAAAACCTGATTTACTACCTGATTTACTACAAATTTTTCAAATTTTGAGTTCATTTATATTCAATTTCAACTTCAACTTCACCATAGCAGGACACCACAAAGGAAGCAGCTGCTTACTAAAAAGATCATTGCGGCACACCCAAAGTTTGTAACAAAGCACATCAAACCTTCTACTGCGGTATTGGCAAAATGTTTTGTAGACTGATAAAACTAAGATTTAACTATTTGAAAAGAACCCGCCATGCACGTCATCACGAAAACGTCATTCGACCCGTAAAGTATGGTGGAGAAGACAATATGATTTGGGCCTGCTTTGCTGCATCAGGGCCTGGCCAGCTTGCGATCACTGAAGAGAAGATTAATATGCAAGCGTATCAAAATGTATTTTTCAGGATAATGTAAAAATGGAGCAAGATCAAAACACCGGAGCAATCCCGCTCTACAGATTGCCTTCAGATAAACAAAATTCACCTTTTGGAGTGGCCAAGTCAGAACCCAGACCTCAACCTAATAGAGATCCCCAACCCAAAAGAGAGTCATACCTTTCTGGCATTTCTTGCCACTGTATATAAATTAAAAGGTAAAAATGAGTTTACATACATTATACGTATATGTACTACTGTTTGACCCCTTTCAATGTTTAACATCTTTGTAAACGGTATAAGAAGTATAATTTCTGGAAGTGTATAAGAAGTATACATCACATTGACTTTGGTTTGTTCCAGATGATATTGATATCACTATACAATGCAATTTTATAATCTTCAATCAAACATCCCTCTGTATTAGAGCCTTTATCTACTGAACCATATCTGTATGGGGGGGATACAAGTAAAAAGATGAAACAACCGCAAGAATTTGGAATACTGACACTGACAGTACCACTTAAGTCTCCTGTTGCCCCAAGAAAAGAAAAAAAATATCCTTATGATGAGCACCATGCACAAAGAAAAACACAAATGGCATTGGACTATTTACTTTACTATAAATTGCTACAAAGTTACCAATTTTTTTTTATACTTATACATTTTATACATGGTGCATGCAACTGTTCTCAATATTAGATTTTTTTTCTTTGCCAATTTTATGAACTTAAAAAATATATTTATACTGTAAAACACAAAAATGAACACCCATTTCAGGTCAATCAGAGATATTTATTATGAATGTATATGTGGGAGGGTGGTGGGTTATGTTTTACGTACAGAGCAATTTATGTAGCCAACAAAGAAACATACATAGGTTCACATGCTGTAAGTACCTGATACATACACGTAAAATTAGATTTTTGCTGGTGACCCCTGGTTTTAATGCCAGGGGTGAAAATTGTGATAAATTATAGTAAATTTGAGCATAACAGTAGGGTTAAGTAGTATTAGGAAAACTATGTAGATAAAAGACTGCTCCTTAAAAGTTTTAATGTATTGGGCAATAACAATCTACTTTAATGATTATTGTTACTGTATTATATATTTATTGGTGCACACATATATGCAATTATGTATGTGGGCTTTATAAAATTGATTACTTAATCCATTCTATAAATTACTTTAAAGTTATACTTTCTTTAAACCGTAAAATTATTTATAATTCAGTGGGTTCAGTATGAGCAACCCATTAGAAATCTCTGTCTGACCTTCAATATATTTGATGTATGTAACATTGGAGGTCCTGGGGGATGATGAAGCTTAACCTCTTGACATTTTAGACCACCATTCCAATACTGGGAATCACACTGTAATTGCTTTTCTCATTAGGCTTTGATAACAAATATCTATCCAAGAGATAACAGGTTTCCAGCACCCCTGCTACAGGTTTCCATAGCCCCTGCTATGCACATGTTTGTTTTCTATGTACACCTGCTACCAAAAAAAAAAGAAAAGAAAAGAAAACCGCTATTATCTAGCTGATCCATCTTACAGTAGCTTTTGATTGTAGGTTTACTGCATGTAGTGGTCTTAGAAAAAAATCTTTTTTTGTTGTACTTTTTTGTTATTTACAGAGCCTTGCATATGTACTCACACACTGAACACTGGAAGTATTGGAAAAGCAAGGCCAATTCTTTTATTTTTATAATACACTAAAGACATTTGGGTTTGAGATCTAAAGTTAAATATGAGATTAGAGATCTGATTTTTATCTGGACAGAAGAGACTGTCCCAGGTAATCAGTAGTTTCAGAAATACTTGCTCCAGATGAGCTGAGTATTTCATATCGTGTCTGCATGATTATGTATTAAAATTGAGCTTTTGCAAAAAAAAATATAAATAAATAAATAAATAAATAAATAAATAAATAAATAAATAAATAAATAAAATTTGAATCTACAAAAAAAGGTTACAACTGAATGTTGTATTTTTGTGATTTTTTTTTCTTTGAGTCACAGGGGTGTTAAAAGGCTCAAATGTTAAATTTATTTTAAGTCATGAGTGTGATTTTGCAAAAACCCATGAATCCATGCTGTATTTTTGTCATAGTTGTGATGGGAGAATTTGGGCCTTATAAACCAATGGGTTTTTGTGTCAAAAATACTTAAAGCTTAGAAGGGTTTCTTTCAGGAGGCACAGTGGCATCTGGTGGCTTGCAGGAATTAAAGCAGCCATTTACTGAATCACTGCCATGCCTCACTAACTGGATAACTGTAAAATCACTAAATAAAAATATTTTAAAAAATTATTCTTATTTTTATTTTTATTCTAATATTATAATAAAGTCATTTACACTTAAGTGTCAGTAAATGTTTAATACTCAGTGTACTGAGTAATAAGCTGAGTAATATATTACTATATACTGTATTAATGTATATGTGGCAACAGAAATATTCTATTTAGTATTAATATAATATGTTAGTGTTGTTGTAGTGAATCTTACTGGCAGCACATTTGAACAATCTAGTTCTAGATTAGTAATTGTTTTAGGGTATTTTTCTTGGATTCAAGAAAAGGTGTCAAATCACTTCCTGCTCCACCAGTCTTTTGCTACTTTTTTTTTTTCTACTTTTGCTATGAAAAGGCAAAATTCCCATTCAGGATATATCCTTTGATACAGCTGACATTTAAGGTTCTATATTTCTCAAAAGGTAACCATAGCAAAAGCATTTTCATAGTTACAAGTCAAAATCAAGTTGATATTTAATCATGCTCACTACTAAATAACAGATGTTAAATTAATTGCAATCTGAAAAAGATTAATCATATAATGTACTCATGTCCTAATTCTTTGCCAACTTTTTGCCAGGCTAGGAATCTTGCTTATTACTCATGCCACTCTCAGTATGTCAGAAGAAGGAATTATGCATATCAGGCATAATGTGTGTGTGTGTGTGTGTGTGTGT
>JAAGKR010001727.1:104193-114810 GCA_011419295.1 Clarias macrocephalus
GCATCTGGTGGCTTGCAGGAATTAAAGCAGCCATTTACTGAATCACTGCCATGCCTCACTAACTGGATAACTGTAAAATCACTAAATAAAAATATTTTTAAAAAATTATTCTTATTTTTATTTTTATTCTAATATTATAATAAAGTCATTTACACTTAAGTGTCAGTAAATGTTTAATACTCAGTGTACTGAGTAATAAGCTGAGTAATATATTACTATATACTGTATTAATGTAAATGTGGCAACAGAAATATGCTATTTAGTATTAATATAATATGTTAGTGTAGTTGTAGTGAATCTTACTGGCAGCACATTTGAACAATCTAGTTCTAGATTAGTAATTGTTTTAGGTTATTTTTCTTGGATTCAAGAAAAGGTGTCAAATCACTTCCTGCTCTACCAGTCTTTTGCTACTTTAGATGTTAAATTAATTGCAATCTGAAAAAGATTAATCATATAATGTACTCATGTCCTAATTCTTTGCCAACTTTTTGCCAGGCTAGGAATCTTGCTTATTACTCATGCCACTCTCAGTATGTCAGAAGAAGGAATTATGCATATCAGGCATAATGTGTGTGTGTGTGTGTGTGTGTGTGTGTGTGTGTGTGTGTGTGTGTGTGTGTGTGTGTGTGTGTGTGTGTGTGTGTGTGTGTGTGAAGGCAAGAGGAGGAGGGGTGTGTGTGAAGGGGCATGGTGTCCAGTGACGCGCGCACAAACTGCACACTGACACAGAGAGAGAGAAAATGGATCTTTAACCTCTCTAATAAACAGTATACATGCACTGTACACACACATACACACAAACACATAATAAAAACTGTTTTACACTCACACATGTTGACACAGACTTATAGTAAACAGTAAACACGGATATTGCTTATACCAATGAGAGACGCGCACTGAGACAGTAGCAGGGAAAACGTTTACCCACAATTACCACAATTTTCAAAAATAAAAATACATTTGCTCAGTTGTGATCACATGAGGCTCGGTGTCAGAACAAGAAGCTCATGCATGCTACATGATACTCGGTAAACCAAGACTTGCTCATTTTTCAAGTCAAAATTTATTTAAAAAATATAGTGATAGTCGGTCAGTGCTTCATTTTAGTGAATTGAAGGTCATTGTGAAAGCCTTTGCAGCCCAAAAGGAATGACGGGACGTTGAAGACGTAGCTTTCACCAAAATGATCATTTTAATAAATCAAAAAGGGTACATTAACTTAAAGAAAGCAATATGTAAAGTTCAAATCAAATAAACTACTCAAAAAGGTCAAAAGAATCAAAGTTAAATTCAAATTAACTTAGAAAACCTTAAACCAAACAAGACATGAAAACAACTCCCCTGAACTCCCCTAGACAAGACAATGGGGAAACATTTAAAGGGATGGACCAGTCCATTTTTAAACACATAGGAGAACAACAAAATCACCGCAAAACTAAACAACCATACTAACAAACATGCGGCAGTTAATTTAAATTAAAAAAAAATAGAAAGAAACCAGAACATACAATAAACCTTATTCAGTCAAATTAAAAGCATTGTATCATGAGTGTAATGTTCTTGTAAGTGATTTTCTCTTGTGAAAACTCATCTGTTCAGAGAGAGAACACAGTGATGTCATTGTAGGACATAAACAGGCACTCACATGTAATCCATAAGTGGGGCCAGAGGCTCTTTTAATTGTTAAAACAAAAACATAACCTAATAAATAACTGGTCATATTGCAGAGTTATGCTATAAACATAATTCAGATATTATCACTCTCTCATCATCTATACAGCTTAATCCTGTAATCAGGGTCACGGGGGGCCTGGAGCCTATCCCAGGAGACATAGGGCACATGGCAGGGTACACCCTGGACAGGGTGCCAATCCATCGCAGGGCACAGACACACACACACTCACTCATTCACACACTATGGGCAATTTGGGAACACCAACTAGCCTAACCTACATGTCTTTGGACTGTGGGAGGAAACCCACCAAGCACGGGGAGAACATGCAAACTTCATGCACACAGAGACGGGAATCGAGCCTGGCCGGGGATCGAACCCGGACCCTGGCGGTGCAAGGCGACAGTGCTAACAACTACACCACCGTGCCGCCTTAATTCAGATATTAGGCTATCTTAATATATTTGGCTAGATGTTTATTACTTTAACTAGATATGTTTTTTCTTTTTCTTTTAAATTATCCTTAGACTGTATTATTTATAGCATCAAAAACATTTGTGTAGGCCTATTTAAATATTTTAACCTTTTCAATTTAAGACTCCAGTCTAATAACCACATTGTTAATTTAAAACATTTGATAATACTGGTTCATGATTACACTTACTGCAACAACTTTACAAAAATTACAATTACAAAATTGGCTATTCTTCACCATCCCCACTTAGATGGAATGGATCGAATGTACAGTTCTAAGACAAAAACAATCCAATGATGTCATTAGGATCAACATCCTGAAGCGATTACTCGCTTCTTGTAGCAAAGGAAATTTAGCTTCTCATTGCAATCTCGGTTCTTCCAAGCTGTTGTGGAGTTGAAAAGCCCACAGTGATAAGGCTGAGCTGCAGGGAATGCAAGTTCTCTGTAGACTCTCTGCTCAGCCGAAACCAGTTCCCATCCATTCCCTAGTTTATTTTTATTTCTATTTCTATTGATAATTTAGAGTTTGAGGGTCACAAGCAGTCATGTAAGCATTTCACTGCATATCATGCTGGGTATGACTGTTTATGTGACAAATATCATTTTAATATGAATTTGAAGTGCAGGCCAATCCACACATTGACTGTTTGGCTCAATGCAATCTTCGTTTGTGCCTGTAACACTGATGTGGCATCGGGCAAAAAAGCCAAGCCGGTGTAGTTTGTTGCGCAGGACCAAAGAGCCTCCTCTCATATTTTATTCTCATTCTCAAAATCAAATGTCTATAACTATAGAAGGGATGAATTGCCCCACAGTCATTTCCCCAATGTCTATAGTTTGAGTAAGCGCAGTCAAATGACACATATCCGTTGTTAATGTAAAACCCTGATCGAGGAAACGAGTTATACCATGGTAGAAAAAAAAAAACTGACTGTCCATTAGACCATTGCCAGTTTGAGTTTTCACCTTGTCTACTCAACCCAATCCAAACTGGACCATAATTGTTGGCAAAAATATCTACAAGTCGCTGATGTTCCTCTGTCATATGGAAGGAAGGCAGATCACTGTAGGTTTGTCTACATTACTGCTGAGCATTTCCCCAGGTTGCACTGTCAGGATGGTAAATATATTCTATTATTTTACCTTCAACCAAGCCACAACTTTCTAACATGAAGAAAATAAAAATCAATTCCATAATTGCTGCTCTTGATGATCTAAGTCTTGTCGACCTTTACTGTGGTCTATGTTGACACATTGCTAATTCACACTCCTTTCAAACACACAAACCTCATAATATAAACGTGCAAAAAGAAAGTAAATTACACAGATAGCTTGCAAAGGAAACAAAAAGCGATGGATTGGCACCCTGTACAGGGTGTACCCTGTCTCGTTCCCTAAGTCTCGTGGGATAGGCTCCAGGCCCCCCTGTGACCCTGAATATAGGATAAAGTGACATAGAAGATGAGTAAGTGAGTGAGTAAATGTAAAATCTGACATTTTGAATTTTGCCTAGAAAGAGTACGACAGATGCAGTATTTGCTTTGAGGATGCTGATGGAGAAGTACAGGAGAAGGTAATAGAGAGTTGCATTGTGTCTTTGTAGATTTAGAGAAAGCATATGACAGGGTGCCGAGAGGAGGTGCTGTTGGATTGTATGAGGAAGTCTGGAGTGGTCATGTATAAAAGCTGTAAGACAGTGGTGAGATGTGCTGTAGCTCCATGGACTATGATGTTTGCAGATGACATTGTGCTTTGTAGCGAGAGAAAGGAACAGGAGGAGGAAAATCTAGAGAGGTGGAGGTATGTTCTGGAAAGGAGAGGAATTAAGGTTAGCCGTAACAAGACTAGAATACATGTGTGTGAATGAGAAGGACACAAGCAGAATGGTGAGGCTACAGGAAACAGAGGTAAAGAAGGTGCAGGACTTTGGGTTAACGATCTAGAGCAGCGGAGAGTGTGGATAAGGAGGTGAAGAGGCATGTTCAGGCAGGTTGGAATGGATGGAGAAAAGTGTCAGGTGTGTTGTGTGACAGAGTATCAGCGAGAATGAAAGGAAAGGTGTACACGTCAGTGGTGAGACCATCAATGCTCTACAGCTTAGAGACAGTGGCACTGAAGAAAAGACAGGAGGCAGAGTTGTAGGTAACAACAGAAATGATCAGAAGATGTTGAGGTTCTCTTTGGGGGTGACGAGGGACGGTGGTAGCTCAGAGGACTAAGGCACTGAGTTAGTGATTGGAAGGTCAGGTGTTCGATGCCCAGCTCAGCCAGGTTGTCATTGTTGGGCCCTTGAGCAAGGCCCTTAACCCGATCTGCTCCAGAGGCGCTGTATCATGGCTGACCCTGCGCTCTGCCCTCAGTTACGCTGGGATACGCTGTGAAGAAAGAAAGAATTTCACTGTGCTGTAATGTATATGTGGCAAATAAAGGCTTAAAAAAACAAGGATGGATAGGATCAAGAATGAGTCCATCAGAGGGACAACCAATGTTAAATGTTTTTTTTTTTTGTGATGTTTTTAAATGGTAGAAAGATGCAGGAGGAAGCACGAAAGAGGAGATTTATGGATGCAGTGAGAGAGGACATGAAGTGATGTGAGAGAAGAGGATGCAGAGGATATGGTTGCATGGAGGCAGATGATTCACTGTGGCAACCCCTGAAAGTGAACAGCCGAAAGACAAAAAGATGAAATCTACAGTCCCATATGAAATTATTTGAATGCCATGTCCAATCCTTTTATTTTTGCAACAGTTTTTTTTTTTTTTTTTTGTCAGAATTCTAGTGACGGGCAAATACAGACCACATGAAGCATAGGGGTTTTCCAAAGTTTTATGTAAAAAAAAAATGTCAAAAGCTTTGAAGGGTTTACTTCAGGAGGCACAGCGCCATCTGGTGGTTTGAAGAAATTAAAGAACCATTCACTAAAGCATTTTCATGTAGCTCATGATACCTCAGTAACTGAATAACTTACATCACTTATATGATTGCAAAAATATATATTAAAAGTATTACATAATAAAAAAAAACATTTATGTCATTTACACTTGCAGCAGTAAGAGAAGATTCCTTTTCATTTTAGTCAAAGACTTATGAATATAAAGTGGGCAAAATTTGGAGAGCCTAAACACACTGTGCGTGTACCATTTTAACAGTAGTAAGCTAGTTTTATATTGGGACAATTTTCTCCCTTTATAAAACGTTCTGAATCTAATCGCACAGAAAAGCAACTCACTTGCACTTTATAGTAATGGAGGTTTTAAAAAAGTGCATGACTTGGACAACTGAGTAAGAATAAACAGAGATTAAAGTTGTCTATTTCACAGGGCTTCTAACATATGAAGTGTTAAAATACTATATGTGGACCGGACTTAATTATTTTTAAGACAATTAACATTTACTAGAGATTATTGATGATGCATGTTTTTAAATCAGTGATTACACATACAGGATAAACGTGCCTCATAAAACCTAGGGTTAATCTAAAAGCACGCTGTGGTACAAAATATTGTCTAATTGCTCTTTATCCTGAAAATAAATAGAAACAAAATGTAACTATGATAAATGTTATTTATTATCTAGTAACAATTTAAATAGAAATTTACTTAGTTTTAATGTTTTATTGCACTGAATTGTGAAATATTTGTACAATTCATTTTAAGATTTTGAGTAGATATAACTTAAGATATAGATGAATTGAAGGTAAGTAACCTTCATGGATATAAAACATAACTAATTTTATGATTCACACAACACTCACTTGCCACTTCATTAGGTACATATGTTCATCTGTTCAACTGTTTATTAACATAGCTACAGGATGCTCGTAGGTGAAAAGCAGGTTTATATTTCATCATAAGTGTATCATAAATTCAGCTATTAATATTATCAAATTATACATTTACATGCTCACTATAGGTACTGTATACCAAATACCAGTTGGTAAGTTAGTTGCAACCTGAGAAATAATAAGCTTCTTTGTCAACTATTAGCTAATCTAGGCTGGAAATGTAGCTGATTCCTCATGCCCTTGTCTGTATGTCAGAAGAAGAAACTTTGCATATCAAGCACAAGTTTGCATCTCAGACACACTTTCAAATCTCTATCATGTTGCTTTGTACTCTTTATTTTTTTTCTTTTTTATTGAAAATGAATGTGAGAAAAACAATTATCACCTTTTTAAATCCCTTAATGGTACCCCTAAATGTGAGATATATGTGGAGGTTATCAATAAATAAAAGGCATGCCTTACATTTTGAAATGTATTTATTTATACATGAAAAAAGTACAATTAATGCTCCAATGCATCCACACACAAGCAATTAGTAGGCTGTCAGTGATTAATTTTCAGTGAATAGAAGGATGGTTTTTCTAGTAAACTTTAAATTCTTCTTCCATCAAGTATAAATGAGTTCAGAACAGATTGTTTTACTAAAACTGAAGCACTGCTTAACTGCAGTAAAAACAGAATACATTAAGAGTAGAAATTAATGAAATTAACAGGCAGAATTATCATATCAATAAAATAAATTACCAACAGTTACTGGACTTTATTTATCAAGTACGTTATGTGTAAATGTTTTCTTATTCTAAAATCAAATAAATCTGGCTCACCAAAACGTTTAGTGAAATGTTGAGTTTCTTGTACTCATGGTTGTATGTTGATGATTGTAACCATGCAAACTGTAATGTGCGTACACACCACAACTCATTTTCATTCAAGCTAGTAATTTAACTTAATCGAGTGATTAATAAGTAAATATGCAACGAGCAGATTATGTTTTGAATTAGATCAGTTTATGGTTATAAAAGTTAACAGGAGCACAAGGATGTGACAACATGCGGGGTTTAATATCTATCCATATATCTACTTATAGGATTCCTTATAAGAGGTATGGACTCTGTGCTTTTTTGTATATCTAACATTTAAAATTCTATACCCTTCACCTACAAAAACTACTTTTCTCCAAGTCTGAAACTTTATTCAGATTATTTCTGAATAAAGAAATCTGAACATATGATACATCTTATTCAATAAAATTGAATGTAGGATCCCATGTATGTAATCTTGCTGTAGGAGATTTCTTCTTGTGAAAAACCATCTGTTCAGAGAGAGAGAGAGAGAGAGAGAGAGAGAACAGGCATACATCATTATATGCATATTTAATGAGCGTTTCATGAGGACATAAACTTGCACTTACATGTAATCCAGAGATGTAGCCAGGGAACAGTTTAACAGTTAAAACAAACAAAACAAACAAACAAACAAACAAAGATAGAAATAACTGTTCAAAAACACATTTATTTTATAAACATAATCCAATATATTAGGCTATTATTATAATATTTTGCTATTGTAGCTATTTCTAAATAAATATTAGATGTTTTTTTTAATTATCCTTCCTCCCTTATTTATAACATAAATAGTATTTTGTTTTGTAGTAGGACTTTATAAATATTTAATTAAGCCATTTACAAAAAGGAAATTACAGAATTAGCTATGCTTCACAAACCACATTTAGAAGTAATGTATGTAATATGTACAGTTCTAGCACGTAAACAACACAGTAATGTCATTAGGATTAACATCCTAAAGTTTTTACTCACTTCTAGAAGCAGAGGAAATTCAGCTTCTCGTTGCAGTCTCGGTTCTCCCAAATATTTGTTATGGAGTTCAAAGCCCCACAGTGATCAGGCCGAGCTGGACATGGCGGCAGGAAATCTGGGTTCTCCGGTGACTGTGCTCTCACCCAGAACCAATTTCCATCCATGAAGCGCAGAGCGGTCCACACATTGACTGTTTGGGTCAGTGCAATCTCTGTTTTTGCCTGTAACAATTGTATGCCATCGGGCAGAGAAGCCAAGCCAATGTAGTTAGTAGTGCAGTACTGAAGAGCCTCCTCCCATGTCTTACTCTCATTCACCAAAATCAAATATCTATAACAAAAGAAAGGATAATTCGTCCCACAGTTAACATTTTCCCATGTGCCTTGTGTGTAGTTCAAAAGAGTACAGTCAAATGAATGATGCTTTCCATTCTTAGTATAATCAGACTGCGGATAGCCAGAAGACCATGGTAAGAATGAAACTGGCTGTCCATCAGACCACTGCCATGTTGGGTTTTGTCCTTGTCTGTTCAGCCCAATCCAAACTGCACTATAATTCTTGCCGAAAATGTCTATAAGTCGTTGCTGTTCCTCTGCAGTATTGAAGGTAGGCAGTTCACCGTAATACTGTCTGCAGTACTGCTGAGCATCTTCCCAGGATTGGCTGTAAACATTATTAAAATATTGTATTATTGTACCTTGAGCCAAGCCACAACTTTCTACCAAAAAGAAAATAAGAATGAACTTCATCATCACTGCTCTGAAGAGCTGCATTCAGTTGATCTTCCCTTCTGTCTGTGACATCTCAGAGCTGATTCACTCTTTTCCTGAAGCCATAATATAAACATATGCAAAAAAGTAAATGATGCACATTGGAAAGGAGAGAAAACATGCTGTATATTAGGAACAAACTATATAGAATTACATATTAGAATTACTTTATACTGTATATTTATTGTTTTATTACCTAGTATTAGGTAAATTACGGAAGCGCATTGCATTCACAAAAGAAAAAAAATCACAGGAATCATCTCATAATTATGAGATCCTGATCTCAAAAAAATCACAGGAATTATCTCATAATTATGAGATCCTGATCTCATAATTATGACTTAGTATCTCATAATTATGACTTAGTATCTCATAATTATGACTTAATATCTCATAATTATGACTTAATATCTCATAATTATGAGATAAGGGGGAGCAGTCTCTTGCAGGGGGACATTTTAGTGCATGACATCGGAAACGAAAGTTACTGCATCCTTTTGCTTGAAAGTGCCTCATTTCACACTCATTGAGACGTAGCAGCTATCCTATGGTTTAGCCTGATGACTGTACATTAGTTAAATCTACTATTATCATCCACATTACTCAATGATATTAATATCTCCCAGTGTCTCAACCCAAGAAAGAAATAAACGCGAATTAAATTCACCAATATTTGCTCTATTGTCTAAATAAATCACAGGAATGATCTCATAATTATGATGTATTTACTCATAATTATTACTTAATAACTTATAATTATGCCTTAATATGTCATAATTTAAGATCCTGGTCTCATGATTATGACAGAAGGTGGGGTTCGGTGATCGGCACAAGACGGGGACAATAGTGGCGAATTTAATTCGCGTTTATTTCATTCTTGGGTTGAGACACTGGGAGATATTAATGTCATTGAGTAAATTGGATGGTAATAGTAGATTTAACTGATGTACTGTTCCGTGGCGCGGTATGGAGAGAGCTTTAGAGGGGGGCAACCAAATAGGAGCATGTGAGAGCGCTTATGATACACACGGGAAGACCTTCACGTTTGGAGATGGCGTGGGATTATTAATTAGGAACTTAAATGAAACCAAAGAAAACTGAAAACACAATATAACGGAGCTCCGCCGTCTACGTGAGACCGGACGGGGCTCTGGAAAATAAAGCACTAATAAACTTAAGCTGAGCGCGCGCGCTGGCCTCTCTTTCGCTTTCGCCGGCGTCTTAGGACTCGCAACTTTCTGCGCGCTTTTCTTTTCTTTTCTTTTCTTTCTTTCTTTGGTCTTTGGCCCTGATACCTTACCGGTTCTACCTAAATGATCTCTACGGCGGTACCAGGACCCTTAAATAAACACGCCGCCAAGTGCGGCTCGTTCAGGCTGATGTGTGAAAAACCGCGTGTATAAATGTCCGCGCCTTTGCCTGTTCAGGCCTCCGCGGAGTAGCAGCCTGCGGATCTGCCCGTTCTGAACAGTTCATGTGCAGCTCTGCCCCTCGCGTGACCCGCATCTTTACATGTACAGTCATCAAGCTAAACCATAGGATAGCTGCTACATCTCCATGAGTGTGAAATGAGGCACTTTCATACGGAAGCGCATTGCATTCACAAAAGAAAAAAAATCACAGGAATTATCTCATAATTATGACATCCTGATCTCATAATTATGACTTATTATCTCATAATTATGACTTACTATCTCATAATTATGACTTACTATCTCATAATTATGAGATCCTTATCTCATAATTATGACATTACTATCTCATAATTATGACTTACTATCTCATAATTATGAGATCCTTATCTCATAATTATGACATATTATGTCATAATTATGACTTACTAACTCATAATTATGACTTAGTATCTCATAATTATGAGATCCTTATCTCATAATTATGACTTACTATCTCATAATTATGAGATCCTGATCTCATAATTATGACTTATTATCTCATAATTATGACTTACTATCTCATAATTATGACTTACTATCTCATAATTATGAGATCCTTATCTCATAATTATGACATATTATGTCATAATTATGACTTACTAACTCATAATTATGACTTAGTATCTCATAATTATGACT